>RJWH01001524.1:0-115247 GCA_004363575.1 Solenodon paradoxus | reverse complement strand
CTCTGACCCTGGGACATGAACGCAGGTCCTCGCAATGTAGGTGGACTGTGCGCTCGGCCAGGGGCGCTAACTAAACTGCTGCATGGGTGGCATCTAGTGACATCTTTTTTCTTTGAAAACTGGTCGGGTGTTTCTTGTTGAATAATTTTGCATTATGCCTTGGACATTTAAAATATCTTGTGAGAGTATGAGTGCTGATAGAAGCATAGACAGACAGACAGATATAGACATAGCTCTATGACAAAGCTGGTTTGTTGAGGCTATATGTCACCTGTGGGCACTGGTGCTAACATCAGTCTTATTTTCAAAGCTGTGCTGCGCTGTTTGGGTCTGCCTGCTGCAGGAGTCCATCCGGGGCTTGGGCAGTGGCGTATTTGAACCCGGCCCTCAAAGCCTTTGTCATCCTTCTCTGGATGTTTTCTACATCACAACCTGGGGTTGAGCCCAGGACCCGTGTTGGTTTGCACGGAGCATCAGTGGGTTCCCTTTATCCACTCTCTCTCCAGGATTTTCTCTACATTCTCAGAGTTGCTTTTCTGGTCCTCTGGTCAGAGACACGACAAGGACGTTCTCTCAGAGTTTTAAGAATAGACAGCTCACCACTGGTCTTGCCCTCAGGGCAAAGCAGAAAGAGAAAAGGAAGAAAAACCCCATACACTCACTCCACAGGATTCTTGAGTCTCATGATGGCCTCCTTTTCCAAGTTCTTTTCTCCAGGTGGTGGGTTTTCTCTCTGGTCTTTTTTTCTCAAAGGGAGGGGACTGGGAACAGCAGCACAGAAGGAGCTGCCTGGGACAGAGCCAGGGAAGAACCAAGATTGAGTAAAGATAATGACAAAGATTCTCCCACCCTGCCCCTTCCAGGGGCTCATTTTCCTGACTCTGGCCAGAATGTGAGGGTTCTTTGTTCGAGATCTTGCTGATGGCGTCCATGTGTACTTCCTGACTTGGACCACCCTGGGCCAAAGCAGGAAGGCATGAGAAGAAAATTCACCAGGACACATCACTGCTGTATGGGCTGTTTGCCTCCTGGCTTTTCACCGCCGTCTGCTTTCTGTTACTTACTTTATAGAATTCTTCCTTCAGGACTTGCTTTTTGTGTTTGTCAAGAATTTTGGGTTGCAAGCAGTAGGAGAGCCGGGCGATAGCAGCTTGCTTCAATTAGCCTTCATGATCTCTTTCATTTTTTTAACAAGTAGTTTTCAACTTATTAAAAAGTTTGCCTTAGGCATCTGCATTGGTGACTTCTGGTTCAGTACGGAGGGAAGGAATAGTCAATGAGTCGCTTGTGAATTCCATCTGAAATGGATCCCAAGTCTTCGACCCTTCACCACGTGGGGTTTTCTTGCCGTGGATGTGGATCTGTCTCGGTAGGCGTGCGAACTGGTCCCTGGACTTTGGGAGTTTTATCCTTTGCACCTCTAATCAAGTTAGCACACTCCTTCTCCAAAGATTTCACATTGTGGCTGGTTAGACTTATTCTAATTCGGTGAATCGCCACCTCTGGTTCCGCCGGTGTCTTTCCAGTGTCTTTAAAAGCCATGGCTGCGACGCTGCCCGACTGACTTGTTCCTCGGTGAGCCCGCAGCAGGGAACGCATGCATGTGCAGGCTTCGACGGCGTCTTCCTCAGAGCTCTCTCCCTTTTAATATCTTCTTTCCTTTCAAGATAATCTTAGACTTACAGAAGCTGCAAAAAACTGCAAAAATTCTTGTGTGTCATTCATCCAGATTTCCCTTTGATCGACATAACCATAAAGCCTTATCAGCGCAAGAGATGAACCGTCCTACGTGGCTATGAACTAAAGTAGACGCGTTATTTGGATTGTGTGTTTACTGGACCGGCTGATGTCCTCTCTCTGCTCCGATATCTGATTCCGGACCCCACACCATATGGGGTTGTCTTGCATCCGTAGTCTACTCCAATCTGTGGCAGTTCCTCAGTCTTCCTTTCTCATGACTTTCACAGTTTTGAAGGCTACCAACCAGCTACTTTGTAGAATGTCTGTAATTTGGGTTCATCTAAGGTTTACTCATGATCGGATTGATGCTCACAGGTCACTGGTGACGCCAACCTAGATCACTTGACTGAGGTGGTATCTGCACCTCTAATGCATTCTCTGCTAGAGAACTAGTATTTTGCTCTTTGTAACTATTAAGTATGTTAAAGGACAAGTCAAGTATGTTGAAACGAGGAAAAACATCCTATTTCTGCTTAAAATTTAATCCACTGGCATGCCCTGGTGAAGTAGTTTTTAGGTCAATTGCTTCTGAAGGACGCAGGCCACACTCCCCTGGGTTCAAGTCCCGAGTCCAGGGGGAAACAACCAATGTGAAGAACTAAATAAAAATAAATAAACAAAATGCTTCTTCCTCCTCTCTCTGCCTGCCTCCCAACTTACCTTCATTCCTGCCTGCACCTTTCCCTTTTTTTTTTAAAAAAAAGATAAATCATTGAATTTAGCATCCTTTAGTGTCTTCATTATTATCTTTATAGTCAGTGCTTCACAATTTACAGTTGTGACGATGACAATGATGATGAATTGGAGCACAAAAGAGGCCTTGCCAGTCTATCAACTGAAACTAGTGTTTCCTCTTGGAGCCTCAGCTTTCTTATTCTGAAAATAGGATAATTATGGATCTGACTTCTTTGGGTTGTGGGGGGTGAAAGGAGATGCTGGCAGCAGAGCAGCCCACACAGGGCCCGACACAGAGCTGGTATCCTGGGAGGGGACTGTCATTACAGACCTGACTGGTAGGAGAGAAGGCTCTGTGTGTGGGATGGGAGGTGGCATTCTGGGGCCAGGAGGAGCTGTGTGGGCACTGGATGGAAATGACCTTAGAAGAATCCTTGCAATTGTCTGTGGGCAGGAAACTTGGGAGAGAGGATTGTTTCATAGTCAGGAAGAGAGCCGGGGAAAGCTCCCAAACTGGATCAGCTATCCAGAAAAAGTGACTTCCAATAAAGGGATGTTGGAAGAGTCGCTGGGAGGAACTTATGTGAAGTCTGGAGGTTGAAATCTAGAAGAAAGGCCACAGCAGATGTGCACTTACTGGAAGAGGTCCCAGTGGCACAGTCACGTTGGTGACCAAAGCAATCTCGGTATCACCTTCCAGGGTGAGCGAGGGTCTGGCTGCGGGGGGCTCACAGGAGCTGCTTCCCAATGCCAAGGTATCTGCAAGAACCCAGCAGGGTGAGTAGAGCTGCATCCCCGTGTGATATGCAAACATCAGTTCATCCACTCTCATTTCTCCAACAAGCATTGATTGAGCGCCAACTGTGTGTCAGGTTCAGACAGTGGGCACAGGGCAGAGAACACAGCAGCTCCTGGAATGCCCATTCTAGAGGAAAGAGACAAGATAAACAAGGAAACAAATAAAGATTGTTCTGATTTTATACTGTTGTGTAAACCAACTACCCTCAAACTTAGTAGCTTATAGCAACAGTGCTTTTATTCTGACTTACAGGTTCTGTGGTTCAGGAATTCAGGTAGGGCTTGGCCAGGCAATTCTGCTCCCTGTGACATCTCATGATCATTCAGATGGGCTAGTGTGGTGGATCCAAGAGAGCTTCCGTCAGAAGTGAATGCCTGGAAGGCTGGAAGTGTGGTGAATCTGCACATGGCCTCTCCGGCCTGGTGGTCTCAGGCAGTCTTACATGGCGGCTGCCACCTCCAGAGTGAGCACCCAGGAAAACCAGGCTTGAAGCTGAATGGCCTTTTGTGTCTAGCCTCAGAAGTCACAAGGCATCACTTTTGCTGTGATCTATTGGTCATTGGTCGAAGCAGTCACAGCAGTCGTCACAAGAGCCAGTCCAGACACATGGGGGAGGAGAGGAGACAGACCCACTTTTCCATGGGAGGAGAGTCAAAGAATGTGTGCCCATTTAAAAAAAACTGTTAGCAAGAAAATAAGCCATTCTAAGGGCAATAGGTCCAGAGAGGTTAAGCAGCTTTCCTTGAGGAAAATGACACATGCGAATGGCACTTAGAAGGAAACAACAACAACAAAAAAAAAACAACAACCCAGGGTGAATAGTGTGCCCTGGTGGAATAGTGGTTAGGTCCACTGCCTCCCACTGAGCGCACAGTCCACATAGATCCTAGGGGCCCAGGTTCACATCCAGGGTCTGGGGAACAAGCAAGACGAACAAGGAAATAAAGTGCTTTTTCTTCTCCCTGCCTGAGTCTGCTCACCTTCCTGCCTGCCTGCCAAAAAAATCACATAGTGGAATACTCTATGACAATGAAAATGAATGAGTTCAGGCTACACACAGAAATGTGGATGGTTCTTAGGTAATTCATATTACAGGAAAACCAGTGACCGGGGTGCACCCTAGTGGAATAGCGGGTAGTTCAGCCACCTCTGGAAGAGCACAGTCCACAGACATCCCAACGACCTAGGATCATGTCCCAGGTCTGTGGGGAACAACCAAGATGAACAACTAAATTAAAATTAAATAAAATGCTTCTTACTACTCTCCTCTCTTTGCCTGCACCTTCCTTGAAAAATAAAAAAAAAATTTAAAAAGGATGCATATACTTGTACGCTGACTCACACATACCAAACAGAAATACCTCCGATTACTCACAGATGACTGCAGCTCCCAAATATTCCGCTGGAGGCCGCCAAGGCACCAGCCTCCGCCATCCGCAAGCAGGCCGCCTCGTTTCCCCTCTGCGCTGGCGCAGTTCTGTATATTTCCGGGAGGGGGCGCCAGTGGCCAGAGGAAGGCCGGTGCGGGCGACGAGACCTAGTTTGCCGAGGTGTGAGCGCAGCTGATCCACTCAGGTTTTCCCTGACTCTCAGATCCCGCAGTCTCAATGAACAGCACCGGTAGACAAGATTCTGGCTCCTCCTGCAGCCTTACCTTCAAGTTTGGATCCTGCTGTATATACAGAGCAGAATCTAGGTTTTGTGTGACCTAGATTTTTGCAGTCCAGGCCCAATATTTTGCAAATTTTGCAAACACACTGGCACACAAGACATGAATACGTTGCTAGGGCTCTTTGCAGATGAGACTTGAAGTTTAAGATTCAGTAATTTCAGGAGAACTCCGCATGTGGTTATACATATATATATGTTTGTTTGCTCTTGTCGTTCATTAGAATGTAAGTTCCAAAAGGGGAAAAAATTTTCATCTAAATTATTAGCTCCTGCAGCCTGGTTCCTAGCACATCATAGAGCTTTATAACTATTTGTGGAGTGAACCGGTTGTGGCGGGTACAGTTTTCCAGGTAGAGAGGACAACGGCATGGCCCGGGGCTTGAGGAGTGGTTGGGATAAGGGTGATGTCACTGAAACCTCAGACCAGTGCCTGGTAACACCTGTTTTAAAGCTGAGGGTTCTGAGGGCCAGGGAGGTGAATGACGCAAGTGCCCCCCAGTCAGAAGTGGCCCTGGGCTTAGAACTAGAGTGAGCCTTCCCTTGGCCCCTCTTGACCTGCAGCTACACCACCCCCACCCAACACCCTTGCACAAGGCCCTTAATGCAACCTTGTACTAGCCTGGCGCCACTCTTGGGGGCAGTGCTGGGAAAAAGATTTTGCAAGAGTTGGGGCAGGAAGCACCAGCCAGGGCGGGTCTTGGAAAGATAAGAGCACCACATGCTCACCTCCAGGCCTCTGGTTTCCTCTCTTTCCTTCCCTTCCCTTTCCGGGAAAGTGGTGCCCAGGCCCTGGCCTGGTGGTGACTCACCTCCCCTCCCTTTGACAACCAGGCTTGGAGGCCAGGCCCTCCTGGAGGCCTTTGGAAAGCCCAGCTGTGTGGGACCCTGCGCAGCAGAAACCCTCTCTGGCCTGAAGCTCCTTGAGCTCAGGAGGAGTAGCAGGTGGAAGGGTGTTTGTGTGGGAAGTACCTTTGACTCCCATGGAGGGGGAGAGTGCATCCAGAGGTCAGGGCCTAGTGATCCCTCAGCAGCAGGACAGAAGCAGACATTGCCACTTTCTACCTGTCCGAGCCCCGTTACCCTGTCCTGGGTAACATAGGACCTCTTAGAATCCAGAGAGCCGGGGCCATTTCCATGTCTTGAGGTTCTAGTTCGATTTTTACAATTAAGACATTCTAGTGCACCCCTGTGGCTGAGGTGACTAAGGTGCAGGCCGTGTAAAGTTCACAGATCTGGATTTGAGACCCAGGGCTGAGAGTAAAAAGAATTTTCGAGTTAGAACGTGGATTGCAAAAATTCTGATGTGTATTGTGTATCTTGCATTTATTTTTCATTTTACACATTTAAAACAAAAATATTTAATGACCAGGTAGTCTTTCAACTGAAAATAAGATGAAAAGGCTAAATTGGACTTCCCGTGGAGACAGCCTGTCCTCTGGCAAAGCCCTCAGTCAATGTTCCTGGGTAGTCCTGGGAGTCACCTCATCTCTCTGATGTCCCCCTTTTCTCATCTGAAAAGTAGGGACAGCAGTGGCTCTCACACCTAACAGGACCGATAGAACAATTCTCCTGGTAAGAGCGGAAAACATTTGACACGTGTACTGAGAGTCTGCGTGAGCCAGCGGTGGCGCTGATTTTTTTGCCTGCCTCCTTTCCGAGGACTGTGGAGAATGTGAAGCCCATTTTCCAGATGAAAATATAGGCTCCGACGGCTGAACTGAGGACTATCAAGGCTGTGTTCCACCAGCCTCCCTACCAAGACATTAGCCTATTATTCTTGTTCATTTTAGAGCGCATGGTAGCGGGCATCTCCAACAGCCCCAGAGGATTAAATGTATTAATTTAAAAAAAGAGTTTCGTGTAGTGCCTGGTACCGACTAAGCACTATCTAGGTGTTTGTCAAGCAAAATAAATACTTCAGGTCTCTGACCCACAGCTCTGGAGGGGCTGTGCCCAGGAAACCTCCTCCTGAAGTTTCTCTGCAGGCCGGGGTCCCAGCTCAAGGGCCATGTCCAGGGAGGGTGAGAGTCTGAATGATTTCCCAAGCCGCGGCAGGAAGGCGCAGGACCTTGCAAGCTGCACAAACACGCGCGCGCACGCATGCACACACTCACACTCTCATGGACGCACACACTCGCGCACCCCGGCGGCCCCGGCCCCTCCCTCCCTCTGCGAGGCCCGGGCTCTTGAGCAAGCCGCCGGCGCCCGCCGGTTCCCAGGCCCGGCTGCAGCTGCGGGCGGAGGGCAGGGCGGGGGCGGCGCGCTGTTTGTCTAGCGCGGCCGTGCCAAAGGCGGCGGGCCCCAGACAGCCAGGCGCCTCCGTACACCTGGGGATGCTCAGGTTAAATAGCTCCGCATTCCTCGGGCCCAGCTGATGGAAACGCTCCCAGGCCGCCGCCGAGCCGGCCTCCAGATGGGCTGGGCGCGGGCCAAAGGGGAAAAGAGGGAAACGGAGCGCAGAGCGTGCCTGCTTGGCGGGGGAGGTGGCCGAGGCCCGCCACAGCCCCTTCCTCCGGGGAAAAGGGCCGCGTCCCGTAAGAGTCCGCGCGGGGGACACGCCCACGTCCCCGTGGGTGGGCTTGCAGGCGGGGGCCCACACGTGCGAGGGAGTGCGTGCACACGTGCGCCTCTGAAGAGTCCAAGGACACACAGACGACAATTAATGATAATTCATAACTAGCAAGCGCTCCGTGCTAAGTGCTCTATTTCATTATTTTTTACAGTTCTGCCAAGTTAATGCTATCAAACAATAGCAGCTGGCGCGCCCTGGTGGAGTAGAACTTGGGTGCAATCCACATACATCCCAAGGTCCCCCGTTCGCGTCCCAGAGCAGGGCAGTTCTGAGCCCAAGGGGGCGTGATGGGGTCCCTCTGAGATGAACTAAATAAAATGCTTCTTCTCTTCCTGCCTGCACCTTTCCTTGAAAGAAAGAAAAGCAAGCAAACAAGCAGCGGGAGTGGAGAGTTCAGTAGGGAGTAGAATTACCCACAAATATTGCATTTTTGATAGTTTCAGAATGGGCTGGGGGTGTGGCTTTGTTAGTGCTCAACAGATGACCGTCTTTACTTTGTTGTTCATTGCCTGTGCCTCAGTAAATGTAAAGGACCCAGCAGAGTCAGGCAGATGGTGCTAGGTGGTTTATTTTATTGTGTTATTTATTGACAAAAATGTATTAATGGGTCTCACCTCCTCGGATCAAGTTCTTTGTCCTTTCTGAGGGCAAAGACTCTGGGCAAGTCCCTTTTCTCTGGGTCTCACTTCCCCCATCTTGGTTCCCACCTGTCAAACATGGGAGTGGACCTGGTAGGGACACTCGAGGGTTGGTGTCCCAGGGCCTAACAATTGCCCTGTATCAGTAATTGGTGTTGGATTTTGAAGAAGAATTTGCCTGAATACACCTGTCCCCACCTCCAGCCTGAGCAAGAGGCTGCCAGCAACTTACAGGACAGTCACACACTTAGAACAGTCACACACTTAGAAATCCAGCTTCTCTGCAGCTCCAGATACAAAAGCCCATCCATCAAGGCTGGCCCATGCAGAAAGATCCATACTGAAATTAGGCAGAACACAACCCAAACAGCTGGAACTTGTACACTTATCTGAGACCGCATGTTCACATTTGCCCTTCTGCACACACCCCTTGCATATCCTTGACACCCCAGGCCTGTATACAGATGACCCAGCTCTACTGGGGAGACTACCAGTTCATCATGTCACATACAGGCCCACACTCATGCACTCCCCCATGAGTACACACTCACACACATGTCCAGACAGAGAGGCCCTTGCCCATGACATCTTTTTCCTGCTCAGGAGCTAGGGACTAACTCGCCCACTCCTTGGAGCCCCAGGGAAGAGAGGTTAGTGTGAGCTTCTGGCATAGCCAGGCCAGGGTGAGGGGGCCAAATCCAGACCCAGAGCAGGTGGCCCTGCAGCTGTGCCCCAGCTGGCCCTGCCAACATGCTCACCCACTTGGACAAGCTGGGAGCCCCAAGGGAGCCTGTTGGGATCCAAGGTTGGGCTGCCCAGAGAGGCACCTCCTACTGAGGAATGGGGCCATGTTAGTCAAACCTCAGACAAGCTGAGACTCTGGGCAAGTCCCTTTTCTCTGGGTCTCACTTCCCCCATCTTGACCAAGATGCAGGTGGTGGTCCAGTGTCATGGTTCTCCAACTTAAACAGCTTGCTGAATACTCCTCAACCCAGAAGGGGGTCTTTGCTGGTTGATCTGCATTTTAACAACTTCCCCAGGTGACCCAGATGGCCCAATGACCACTTTGAAAAACCCTAGAGATCTAGAGGATTAATTTTATGACGCTGGGGAGCTAGGAAACAGCCAGGGATGGGGGAAAAGAATAGACTTTAAAGACACCGGAAACACTCATTTCAGGTCGGTAAAAGCGACAGTCCAGATGTGGCTTTCCAGGGCCCCTCCCCCAGCACCAGCTGCAAAAAGGTCAGGGGTCACCCTCCACCCGCCCCCCACACACAATCCAAAAAGTCACTGCAACTTTACCACCATCTGAAGTATTTGTTTAATAACAAAAACAAAAAAACAAAACCAAAAAACACCCCACAGAACTATTGTAAAACAATATTTTCAGTCGGTGATCATTGTAATATACAATACAAAGCAATTAATTTCCTCAGAAATCTGAGAAGCACCAAACGTGACCATTTTTTAAAATGCCTGCTTTTCAAAAAATAGAAACACACGGGGGAAATTCGGCCCCCCCTCCAAGTCTCTGGTGACTGGTAGGTGTGGAGAAAGGGTCGTCCTGTCCTGTCAGTACCCCCAGCCCTGGGCTGGATCCAGCAAGGGCCCGATGGCCTCGGATCTGTCTGGCTCCTCCCTGGCTCCCGCGAGGCGCTCAGGAGAACCAGAGAGCACTAACTCCTCTCGCCCGGGGGAGGGCTGGGGTCCGTCGGCTCCTGGGGGCGGCGCTTCAGCGACACAAGATGCGATCGTCCGCTGGGACACAAGCCGCCTGTGAAGAGGAGAGGGAAGAGTTGAGACCGGTGAATTAGAAAAGACAAGGCTGCAAGCCTCTCTTGCCCAGGAGACACTACGAGGGAGCGCTTTTTCCAGTCTCCTCGGGCATCCTCGCTAGCCAGGACCCGAAAGGAGGGGTTGGACACAGGGTCAAGTCCCCCCTCCCCCTCTGGGCCTCAGTTTCCCCCATCTATAGAAGGAAAATGACCCCGTGCTCCAACTCGGAACCTCACCTCGGCCGCCAGGGCGCTGATCTCGCCGTTGAGGGTGCTGAGCGGAGCCCGAGCTGGGATCCCCCGGCCCCCACTGGTCCCGACTTGGGACTCCGACCTCAGTTCCGACTCCAGGTCCCAGATGTAGTCGATGACGTGCTGGAGGATCTCCACTCTGCTCACCTTGCGGTTCTGGGGCAGCGTTGGCACCAGCTCCTTGAGGCGCGAGTAGCAGCCGTTCATGTCGTACAGCAGCACGTTCACCTGGGGCTCGTCGAGCAGGGCGGGAAGGCGCGTCCCGGCGCCGCTGGCGCAGCGAGAGATGGCCACACTCTGCTCCGACAGGCAGCGCACCACCTCGCCGGCGCCGCCCGCAGTCTTGCCGGCCTTCAGAGCGCAGCTGGGGCCCGCGGCGGCTGCTGCGCTGCCACTGGATACCTTCATGGTTTCGGCGTCCGGGTAAAATCGAAGCCGCGAGGCCGACGGAGGAGGTGGGTGCAGGGACGTGGAGAGAGTTTGAGCCCTTAGCACACGGCAGTGGAATACCAGCACTGAATCCAGCAGCCCGACTTTTATAAAGACACGGTGGTTTTCAGCGCCCCGCCCCCGAGGGGCGGGTCCAGACGTTCAAAAGCAGCCAATGGGAGGTCTGGGGGCGTGGCTTCCAGCGGTTTGGGGCCTCGCCTCCTGCTCTGCTAGTGCACCCTTGCGGGCGGGCGCAGTAGAGACTCGAGTCTCTTGAACTGATAATGGGGGGCTTGGAGGAGGGTGTGTAGTGAAGTCGAGGGCTGCCAGGATTCCTCGCGAAGAACGGAAGGCGGCAACACTGATATTACCGATAACGGAAAGTCTTCAGGAATCAGTTTTCCAAGGTTCATTTTCTCACCTTTCCACTCCCATTTTACAGATGAGAGAAACTGAGGCCCCTGCAGAGAAGCGGCAAGCTCGGGGCTGCGTCTGGCTTTCGGTCTCTCAGACAGGCCAGTACTCGAGCCTGGACTTCAAGACCAGTGTAAGATTTCTTCTGGGACCTCGATCAGCGGAATGTTTAGGTCTGAATTAAAAGCGGACCCCTCCCCTTCCCTTATACATTCTGCCCCCCTCCCTCCCCTGGTTTCTTTCACAGTTCCCAAAGAATGGTTAACGTTCCTGCGACCAGCGGGGCTTACTAAGGCCCCATGGAAGTGGGAGCAATTAATTTGGGAAAGTGTTCCCCTAGGACTAAGGGCTGTACCTTTGAGACCTGAACTAAAGAGAAGGCGCCCAGCGTCGGGCTGCGTCCCTTCACTCTCCCCTGAATGTGCAGTCTCCTGCAGAAGTTCCCCAAATCTGCGTCAACTCGTGATTTGGAATTTTTCTCTCCCTATTTTGACTTTTCTTTTTTTTTTTTTTTTCCTCCCAAAGACCTTAGATCAGGGTCTCCCTCCCACGGAGTGGCAGCTGCGGAGCTTGAGACCCGTCCCCCCTTCCCGGGCCGGATTGTGTCAGCGTCTGAACAAGCGGCTCAGACCGTTAGACGCCAGGCCCGTGACGTCACCCATTCATAAAACCCGGACTGGCTGTCAGGCTGGCGCCGCGCGGGCGGTCGTCAAGGAGACGGCAAACGGGGCTGGCGGGCTCCCCAGCTCCCCCCAAACGCCGCCAGTCACCTGCAGACCTCCGGCGGGAGGCCTGGGAATGCGCTCTTCGTAGGCTTGGTCGCTGGGCAAGGGTAGCTTTACCTCCCCACCCCACACCTGGGAATCTCGCCTCCATCCTCCCGGCCCCTCCGCAGGCCCACAGCTTGGGCCGCCAGAGCTAGAGCGGTTTCTTCACCGTCCGCTCTCCAGGTTCCGCCTGGGGAAAGAGACCAGTCCCACTCGGCTGCTGGGTGAATTTAGCGAAATCTACCAGGTATTTCGGTAATAATCACAAAGGCGACTATGCCTTCCCCCAGGCACGATGTGAAAAGTTTTTTTTATTATTATTATTATCTTCTATAAGCCTCACTACAGCTTTAAAGAGAACTGTTCGTTTCTTTAAACAGAGGAGGAAACTGAGGTTCAGAAATCCTCCCCCAAACAAGAAAACAAAACAGAAAGAAATCCTCCCGAGAGCCATTGCTGTTGTAATAGCCGCATTCTTACAGCAAGGGCACTTTTTGGTAATGAGTCCCTTCCTGCGAGGGCCAGCCTGATTCCAGAGCCTTAGATAGGACAGAGGCCAGGAAACGGGCTTAGAATAGTCCCAACGCCACCCGGCAGGATAACAGTCCACATTTCCTGCTTATTTAGGAGAGCTCGCTGTCATGGTCCCTTCTGCTCTGCCAATCTTCAACTTCCCCAGCCTCCCTACCGCCACTGTCACCCCCCACACCCCAATTCATTTACTGGGCGTCATCGGCTTTCTCTGCCTCCACATCAGAGATCCAGGAAAACTGATCAGTGAGACCAGCTTCAAAGGAGAGAGACATCATCCATTAATTGACTCATCTCCTTGCCATCTTCCCCAAACCCTCCAAACTTCCTAGGTCTTATTTACAATCGTCTAATGACTACAGAGAACATTTTGCTGAGCAAGAGAATTACTAAAGAATTGCGAGGACAATGAGCAGCCAGGAGAAATTAGAATATTGATTCATTACTGAGTATTAACTGATCCAGCAATTCTACTTACTGGAATCAATTCCAGAGAAACCCCCCGGCCCCCCGCCCCCAACACACACAGAGGAGCATAGAGATACCTGCTTAAGGATGCTCACTGAAGATTATTTACAAGAGAGACTGCTGATAGCCTAAATGTCCATCAACAGTGGTATTGTATAAACTATGAATGGAAGACAAGTGCTGTGGACTGGCTGTAGGGAAGAGATATCTAAATCTTACTGTTGGTAGAGAAAGTAAGTGTGATTCTGGGGGTCAAGGTAGGACCTCTTCTGTGTATAAAAGCAAACACAAGATGCACCCTGATGGTCTAGTGCTCTAGTACATTTGGGAGCAGTCCCACATACATCCCAAGGTCCAGGGTTCAAGACCTGGGACTGGGGAGAATGACCCATGAGAACAACTAAATAAAAATAAATAAATAAAAGGGCTTCCTTCTCCTTTCTCGTCCTACCTGTCTACTCACCTTCACTCCTGCCTGCACCTTTCCTTTAAAAAAGGGGGGAAATAAAGCGTACCTACAGTTCCCAGCATGTGTATCTGGAAATTAATTTAAAACAAGAGGAAAGTAGGCTGCAGAAAAAATTTTAAACACAGCACTGTGCGATTTCTTTTACATCAAGTTCTAGAACAGGCACACTTAATCTATGAGGACAGAAAGCAGAGTAGAGGTCGCTTCTGGGAGTGGAGAAGTTTGTCGGGGACAGGGTGTGAGGAAACTTACTGGAGCGATGGAAATGTTTTGTATCGTGAGGAGGTGCGGATTACACAGTGTGTGAATTAGTCAGAACACATTAAATTTTATACTTTTGTGCATTGCATTTAAATTGTACCTCAGGAGCAATCTAATCTCATTTAAATACCAAATTACAAACAGGGGTTACCACTGTGAAGAGTGAGAGGGGAAAGGAGAACAATACGAAAGGAATTTCACTTTTACTTTTATATGGTAATGTCACTTTTATAATTCCTCCCCAGCTCCTTTTCACTCAGGGGCCTGACAAATACTCATCTGTTTTCTCCGTAGATTGGTATGTATTTTCTAGGATTTTTTTTTTTTTTTTTTTTTTAAGGAAAGGTGCAGGCAGAACTGAAGGTGATTAGGCAGGCAGGAAGAGAGAGGAGAGGAAGAAGAAGCATTTTATATGGTGGTTCATCTTGGTTGTTCCCCGCCATTTCTGGTCCCCAGTCTTGGGTCTCAATCCTGGGTCCTTGGGAGTATATATGGACTGTGTCAAGTGGTCTTTTACACTAGGCCACCAAGCACACCATTCACTCCTTTTTGTTGCTAAGTAGCAATAGTGTATGTTTATTCTTGTTCCTGTCAGACAGGAGACAGGAGACACTGAGTTGGTTATAGTTTTGGATTAGCACAAATAAAGCTTCTAAGAATACTTGTATACAGGTGCTGCTATGAATCTGTGCTTTCATTTCTCTTAGGCAAATATTTTAGTACTGAAATGACCAGGTCACATGATAGGTATTTATTTAACTTTATGAGAAAGTGTTAATACAACTAGTTTTTTTAAAACAAAACAAAACCCAACAAACCACTGGCTGGCTATCAGGGAAATGCAAATGAAAACAACAATGGGATATCACCTTATACCTGAGAGACTGGCTATTATTATCCAAAAGTCTGGAAACAACAAATGCTGGTGAGGATATGAAGAAAAGGGAACACTTTTGCACTGCTGGTGGGAGTGCAAATTGATACGACCCTAATAGAAAACAGATTCCTCAGGAAACTGAAGGTGGAAATCCCATATGATCCAGTCAGTCCACTTCTGGGCATTTACCCAAGAGATATAGAAGTACCCATCCGCAGAGATGTATGTAAGCCCATGTTTATTGCAGCCCTGTTCACAATAGCTAAGAACTGGAAATTACCTATTTAGATGAATGCATAAAGAAGATGTGGTGCATATATACAATAGAACACTACACAGCCCTTAGAAGAGATGAAGTCCTGTCACGTGAATCAACACAGATGAAACTAGAGGGGATGATGCTAAGTGAAACAAGTCAAAAGCAGAAAGATAGACACCAGATGACCTCACTCCTAGGTGGAATGTGAATAGACAAAACGAAGGAACAGATGGAACATAACCAACCCTGAAACATTTGCAACAGAACCGAGGTCACCAATAGGGAATGGGACAGGGTAGGCTGGTGCAAATGGTGGCAGAGCCCACTGGACATTGGGGAAGAAAACTTGTGATGTGGTGGAGGGCAGGGTGTGTTGAAATATATCTAAGAAATGGAGAACCTATACATAGAAAATTATTTTAATGTGTTTAATAATCACTACAATTACAAAAAAAAAAACAAAAAAAAGTTCAAAACAAAGTTGCTAAACTGTTTTCCAACCTGGTTGTACCACTTTACGTTCCTATGTGCTCAGAGTTCTAATCCCTCCAGACCCTCCCTAACAATTAGTGTGCTCAGTCTTTTTTCAGCCATTCTAATAGATGTGTTGTGATATCTAACTGGTGTGTGTGTGTGTGTGAGTGTTTAAAGAAACGTTCAGGCAGGAATGAAGGCAAGTAGGCAGGCAGGTAGGAAGATCGAAGAGGGAGAAGCATTTTGTTTAGTTGTTCATCTTGGCTGTTCCCCGCCACCCCGCAAGCCCTAGGATGTGAACCCGTGTCCTTGGGGTGTGTGTGAGCCTGCGTATATTCAGCTTTATGCAATTTGGTCACAAGTGTAAATTCATGTACCCACCACTGTAGTGAAACAAGTTTTCATCCTACATCTTTCTACTCTGTCATCTTTTGCCTGTTTTTTTTAATTTGGTTGTTTGCTTTCTCATTAAGTTTTGGGAGTTCTTTATATATTTTGAATACAAACCCTTTATCAGATATAGGATTTACAATTTCTCCAGTTTGTGTCTAGTCTTCTCATCCTTTTATTTTAGTACTTAGGAAAGAGAGAAAGGAGGAAGAGCACCTTTGTTTTAATTTTAAAACACTGGTTGCTTCTCCCTGGGCCCAGGACTCAACTCAGGGGTGTGCGGCTTTCTCTTTTGGAGGCAACTAACACGACTGCTGCTCCGCTAGGGTGTGCCTCTTCACCTCTTTTGTTTACTTTTCCTCCTTTTTTTCAAAGAAAGAAAAGAAGGAAGGAAGGGAGGAGAGGAATCAGTATTTAAGAAAGGAAGAGGAAGCAGAAGCATCTTTATTTTATTTTTATTTAGTTGTTCACACTGGCTGCTTTGTCCCTGGACCAGGGACTCTTTCAGAGGCAGTTGACCACTACTCCACCAGGGCATGACTGTTATCGGTTGTTTTATTTATTTATTTATTTATTTTAATGAAGAAGGAAGGCAGGCAGGCAGCAGGCAGTAAGGAAGAGAAGGAAGGAAAAATAATATTTATTTATATAGTTGTCATTTTAGGTGTTTCCCCTGCTTCTAGACTGTGAAGCCAGTCATTGGACCACTCCCTAGGCATGGGCTTAACACCTGAGCCACCAGAGTGCACTAAGTAGAAGTTTTAAATGTTGGTTCACCTTCATTCCTACCTGCACATTTCCTTTAAAAAGGGAAAATTTTTATGAAGTTCAATTTATCCATTTTTTATTTTATAGACCATACTTCTCTTGCTAGAGCTAAGAAATCCCTGCTTAACCCAAGAAAACAAAGATTTTCCCCTATAATTTCCAGAAGTTTTTTTAACTTTAGGCTTTACCTTTAGTGCTAAAATCCACTACACATAGGTAAGGCTTTTTTTTTTTAAACATAAAAGTGTATTCATGTACTACTCTGGGTAATAAAAAGCCAACTCCAAAGTTTCTTATACCTCCCTCTGGTCCGCTGCTGGTGGGGCAGAGGTGGAACGTCAAAGCCACTTTGCAGACAGAGAAAATAAGTCAAGACAAGGAGCTCCAATGGTTAATTCCATTTAACATGCAAGAACATCGACCCCTGCCAGGCCCTTTGCTAGCCAAAGGGCTGCAGAAAGTCATTATTTTCACATCAAGACTAAATTATGGGTGTGCCCTGGTGGCGTAGCAGTTGAGTCTACTGCCTCTGAAGGAGCATAGTTCATGTACTTCCCAAGGACCTGGGTTCACATTCCACATGATTCACGTCCCGCATGGTGGCGGGGGCGCAACCAATGCGAACGACTAAATAAAAATAAAAAATGCTTCCTCCTCTCTTCCTGCCTGATTATTCACCTTCATTCTTACCTATATCTTTCCTTAAAAAAAAAAAGACAAAAACAAACAAACAAAAAAACAACAAAAAAACCCTAAATGACGACACTTTCCTGCTAGGTGCTTTAGAAACACAAACGATTCGAGGAAATCAGGAAGACTTTTTAGAGGTGACTTCTTCTCTGGACATTCTATGTACAGAAGTCACACAGAGAAATGATCTGAATAAAGACTGATGTGGTGAGGGGGCTGTGGGCGTTTGGACACTTGTGAAGCTTTGACAACTTGAGGAGAAACCATTGCTTATGGACTAGCTGATAGGGCTGGGGCTTCGGATCCAACAGGTCAGGATTCAGACCCTTCGCCTTTCTGAGCCTGTGCGTCCTCATTGGCAAAATGACAACCATTCCTACCTCTTTCGCAGACCCTGGGCAATCCTGGAGATCAAGCTTGCAAAGTGCCCACCACGGTCTTGGCTCACAGGGGCTCACTAAACATGGATGTGACAGTGCCTGTTCAGTCTCAGGCCAGGTTCCCAGAAATCCCTTTGGTAGCAGTTTTGCTACCAGCAATTTCCAGTGAGCCCTGTGACACTGGCTTGCAGACCCCAAGAAAGGCCCCTTCACTATCCTCCCCTCACACACACCCAGCCCAACCCTGTGGGAAAAAGTTGGTCTTAATTTCATTCCAGGAAAATTTCAGTACTCCCAGACTTTGTTTTTTATCTTCTACATTTTTAAGGCCTGACAAGGAGTTTAAATAAAGGCTGCCTGTTTATCTTGTTGCCAAATGGGGTATTTTTCTTGCCCTCTCCTCGTCGTGTGAATTGAGTACTTTCCTCCCAGTCTTACCTACCAGGCCCACCAGGAAAATTACTCCAGTTAGCCAGGAAGTGCGAAGGGCTCATTAAATGATTCCCCCCAAATCTCAACTCAGAGTTCACGTTAGAGTCTCTTCAGAAGCCTTCAGCACATGCCTGGCACCCTCTGATTCTCAGACTTGCTCCCTGAGACTGCTAGCAACTGTATGGTCATGACGGCCCATTTCACAGATGGGAATCCTCGGGCCCAGAGGGAAAAACGAATGAGCTTCACTTGATGCCTCTGCCATTGTTGAGCTGTGGCTGGGTTTCCTCATCTGCAAACTGGATCAAATATGCCTCCCTTTTGATAGAGTGGATTTGACAATGAAAGAGGCTATACCAAGCAGTGACCAGGTATGGAATGGAGTGACATGCCTTTTCACTATTTCTGTCACCACGTCTCCAGTTCTCCCTTGGTCATTGCTCCTTTGGTCTCTCAGGGCAAATGGCTCCCATTTTCTCAGTGCTCACCCTGTCAGGCAAGGAAGATTCCAAGTATGAAGAGAAGACAGTGAGCTCAGGAGGGCAGGGACCAGGCTGTGCTATTGCAGTGCTTGGCACACAGTAGGAACCAGTAAATATGTGTTGAAGGAGATAAAAATCACCAACGATGATGCACCCTGGTGGAGCAGCCGTTTGGTCAGTGGCCTTCGGTTGGTGCTTTTCACATACATCCCAGGGACCAGGGTTCCCATGCAGCGGCCAGGGACAGCCAAGATGAACTACTAAATAAAATAATGCTTCTTCCTCCCCTCTCTCCCTGCCTGCCTGCACCTTAAAAAAAAAAAAAAAATTAAATGACATAGGTGGTGTAATATTGTGTCCCGTTTACCGCGGAGGGCTCTGAGAGCCAGAGAAGTTGAGTGACTTGCTTCAGATCACACAACTTGTAACTAGGATGTGGCATTGAACCGAGGGGGTCTGGCGCCAGAGGCGGTGGTGGTGCGGCGGGGGCTGTGGGCCTGGCGACGCACTGGAGAGCATCCCTGTTTGACACACGAATGTCCGGCATGTACCCCACGGGCCCTCCCGGGTGTGTCTTGGCCTCGTAGGCTCCAGGGCGGTCCTGCCCGGTGCCACGTGACTTGCTCTGGCCCGGGCCCTGGCCCGGCAGCTGCTCCCCAGATGTGCCCACAGCGCGGTCTTCCGCCCGCCAGGCCGGCGCCTCTGGGCTGGGACTGCGGGAGCTGCGGGGGAGAGACCTTTGGCTCTGACTATCCCGCCCCCCTTGTAACAAGAGACCACAAGCGCCCCCGCTCCGCACTTTGCCCCCAGAACTGTGCTCTCCGCCAAGCTGCCTCTCTACCCATCACACAGAAAAAAATCCAGACTCCTCCCCAGCCCGCGGCCCCTGCCTGGGACGCCAATTCTCCGGCCCCCCTCTTCCCACCGCCACATGCCTCCTTCAGCTCAACCAGGGTCCTGCCTCAGGGCCTTTGCCCTTGCTGTCCCATCTGCCTAGAAGACTCATTCAGACCTTTACAAGACCTCTATTCGTCAAGTTTCAGGACACATGTCACCTCCTCAGAGGCCTCCATAGGTGGTTCACTTTCTTTCACTTTGTCCTGGTCTTAATTACTCGAAGAATCTATTATCATCTGAGATGAGCAAAATGATCCTTGTTTACCTGGATATTGCCCATCTGCCCCGCTGGTGAGCTCTAAGAGGGCGGAACCATGTCTCCTTGGGTCACTGCTGTGTCTCTAGGGCTGAGTACCAGGCCTGTCCCTGAGAGGGTAAATGACTTGCTCAAAGTCACACACAACTTGACTAGAGTAATAGTCTGTGAATTTCTGAATTGTCACCTCATGGTCCTCAGTTTCCTCATGTGTAAATGGGGACACAATTGGAACTTCACCCAAAGAGTAATGGCATGTAGTACTTAGCACAAGGCAAGAGTTCAGAAATAGGAACCAGAATAGACAGTTTTGTGTCCTTCCAGGGACCTCATTCCCAAACTGCATGGGCGCATGAGTGTGGAAGCATCAGGCTCTCTGTCCTTACTAGTCAGTGTAACCTCTGCCAAGTCACTTTCCCATCCTAGACCTCAGTTTCCCCACCTACAAAATGGAACCGTTGCTGGCCCTCCATCCTGGGGGCTCTATGTTAGCCTCCTGGGTCATTTCAGGGAGTGAGGCGGTCCAGGCTTAGGTCCTCCGTTTGCCTCCCATCCTGTTTTCCAAAGATGCCCCCCAACAATGGAAAAGGGAGGCCACAGACTACCAGTCTGGGCCTCTCCCTGGGTCCCCTGCAGGTGGTGGGCGTGGTGGTCTTCCTGTGGCTTGACGGAGGACCTTACTGCCTTGGGGTCTCTGAGGCCAAGTGCCCAGGGTGTCAGTGCCCAGAGAGCCCCCATCCAAGGTCACTCAGCACAGACCACCACACCTGCAGGGCCACAGTCACCCTGCCGCACACCCAGAGAGCAATGCCCACGCATCCCCACCTCCAGTAAAGATACAAAGGTGCTAACACAGCTGATGGCAACGCAGCAGACACACCCAGCAGGGCAGTCCGCAAGGCTGCACGCTGCGGGATTGCACACTGTCTAGACGCTTAACCGTTCCGAGGCACACGACCCAAACCTGAATCTGCACGACCAGTTCGCCAGCAAAGACAGAGGCCAAGGGGCACCCCGCAGTTGTTACCCCTCACAGAACCAACTAAAGAATATCCCCACTGAACACAAGGCATGATTCACACACCCATTCACCAAAAGCAGCGGGTACACCCATGTCAGTCTTGCCCACCAAGATGCCAACGCACAGTGCCCACATTCTGAGAAAAACCACCAAAGGCAGCAAAGCAGCCCTGCCCCCCACCCCCGGCTCGTCCCTCCCTGACACCGCACACGACCAACACCCACCTTCACCAGTTCCAAGAGGCCTCCCAGCACCCAAAGTCTCCGCAGATTTAGTCAACTCTTCCCCACTCCACCCTAGCACATTGGATTCAGAATCCCGCAGAGGCCCCAAGGACACATTACTCAGCCACGCCCACCCAGACCCCAGGAATGCAGGCCTGGGCTGGCCCTGGTCAGAGGTGTGGCAGCTGGTCTGACCCTGGAAAGCCACAGAGGGTGATGCCACCACTAGCCAGGAGCGCCCTGAAGTCAACCGGTTAGGTCATAGCCTCTGTAGAGTCTGGCAGAGACCCCTGTCCCTGCTGTAAGGCCTACGCAGGACCACTGAGGCAGGATGAAGGACACGAGGCAACAGGCCACTGGGTGGTGGTTTCCACAAATGCCTACTAGAGGCATGACTGGAGGTCCCAGAGCTGCTCCACCTCCGGAAGCAACTCTCCTTTCCAGCCCTGTGCAGAGCCCAGCCCTCTCCTGACTCACCTGCTTCCCCTACACCTGGCTTCTCCTGCCCTGGGGGCCAGAGCGGGAAGCAGCTGAGGGTGCGACTCTCAGTCTCCCAGGGCCTGCCCAGCACCCAGCCCACCCGGAAGAGCCTAGGGCAGTCCCCACCCTCTGCTCACCCCAGCCCTAAGTACTCTGTCACCAGGGGGTGGTACCTCCAGCTGCACTTCTGCCTTAGGTCACAGGCAGGCGTGGCAATACTCACATATTGTGACTCATGACAATCTCTTAAGTCTTAAAAGGCATATTATTTTTTGCTGATGCAAAAGCAGAGCTATTCTAGTTGGATGGAAGTTGACATCTCAGAAACACTTAAGAAGGA
The DNA here is from genome assembly GCA_004363575.1 of Solenodon paradoxus. Taxonomy (NCBI): domain Eukaryota; kingdom Metazoa; phylum Chordata; class Mammalia; order Eulipotyphla; family Solenodontidae; genus Solenodon; species Solenodon paradoxus. The sequence goes on along the minus strand of RJWH01001524.1, from coordinate 93,813 downwards.
AAGGAATGATTTTTTTGGAAGACAGCTGTGCGCGGTCTCTTGGAGAACCAGAGAACATGGGGCTCACATCGTGGCCCATTGCTTAGGAGATGTTTGACTGTAAATCACTTTTTTTCTTTGTGTCTCAGTTTCCCCAACAATGAAAATGAGATATGGGTTCCCATCTCTATGAGGATTAAATCAGTGAAAGTCACATAAAGAGCTTAGAACAGTGTCTGGCAAAGTCCACATTCAAGAGGCATTTCTGTGACTATCCCACTCTCTAGAGGTGACCTCTGTTAATAATCATATATACTTATGAAACAAGGCACTGGAGAAACCTCATTCTTGCTGGGTTACTCTAAAGACCACAGAGGCCTGGGGTCCCCACTTTCTAGATAATCCTCTGGCGGCAAAACAGAAACCTTGGACCTGCCCAATGTGAACTCGGCTGAAAGGGTTTCTGTGAGTCTGCTGAGATCTAGGAAAAAGTTAAATGTTGAACTGAATAGCTTAAGACTTTAGGGTGTGACCTTTACTTATGCAAACTGACCTCTACTTTAGACCCTACTTTAGACCACTTGTGCACATATCCTGACACACCTGACACGGGTTGGGGGGCCTCTAGGAGAATTACAGATTACACCTGGCGCCTGGCTAGTTCTATGGAAGCCGTGACTGCGCCTGTCTAAAATTATTAGCTGCCTTTTTTCTCTGCACCTCTGTATGTATATAAACCCTGAGCTACCCACACAGGTGACCACATGATTTGAGTATTTTACTCCTTGTGGTCGCCGGCTTAATAAATCTCCTCCTAAATTAATAATTTCTGGCATGTCTCTTTGATCTCATTGGCTACTTTGTAACACTTATTCAACAACACTGGTTTGTGCTTCTAGAGGCCATGCTCAGTTGGGGGCAACCGAATGGGAATAATCACTGACCAGGTGGCTACTTCTTAGTGCAGTATCCACATGCTGGACGTATGATATGTGAATTGCTGCCACCCCAAGGGGGAGCGTAGTAAGACTTAGAGGAGCCTCTTATTCGAGCAGATGAGCTTTCTAGGCTCTGCTCCTCACAAGTCTGCTTAGTGTCCCTATAAATGTGACCCCTGTTCAGGGAATTCACAGTTGGGTGGGGGAGGCTGTCACAGCCAAGTTCCCAGCGCTGAGATGCTGCGAAAGCTAAGGGGCTGTGGGAGGTGTGGCTAGTCAGCTAAGGGAGTTCAGGGAGGGCTTCTTGTAGGAGGAGGTGACATCCCAGTTGAGATGAAGAAAGTAAGGACTTGCCCCAGTGATCAGGTGGCTTAGGCAGCTGAGACGCTGGGGTGTGAATCATAAAGCCCAAGAACCTGAGTTCTTAACCTGATTTGAGACCCAAGGGAAAAAAACAAAATAAACAACTAACTAAATAAAAATTCTTCTTCCTTCTCCTCTGCCTTCCTTCCTTTTTCCTTCTCTCCCTCTTACCTGTCCTCCTTCCCTCCCTTTAAAATACAGAAAGAAGAGTAGTAGGTGGAGTAGTGGTTAAATCCACTGTCTCTGACTGAGCTCAGTCCCCAGGGAAACTACCAAGATGAACAACTAAATACAAATAAATGAAGTGCTTCTTCCTCCTCTCTCTTCCTACCTGCTTTTGCTTGCCTTTATTCCTGTTTGCACCTTTCCTTAAAAAAAAAAAAAAAAAAAAAAAAAAGAGAGAGAAAGAAAGCAAGAAAGCATTTGCAATAGAACTGAGGTTACTGGTAGGGAATGAGGCAGTGGGGACCAGAGCAACTGGTGGGGAGCCCACCGGACTGTGGGGAAGAACACCTGGTGATGTGTGGAGGGCAGGGTGTGGTGACATGTATCTGAAGATGGGGAACCTGCACATGTGAGTTTATTTTAATGTGTAAAATTAAAGCTACTGAAGTGAAAACAACAGCAACGAAGCGAGGAAGGCAGGCAAGGCAGATGCTCCCAGGTCCCAGCACTGGCACATCTGGGCATGCACAGGAAAATATTGCCACATCAAACTGCACAATTTTAAAGTCTGATAATGTAAAACATCGCTGCGAATGTGGGAAAGGAAGAAGTCTCATCACTGCTGGTGAGTGAAAACTGGTATGGTCACTTGGGAGCCCAGTTTGGTAATGTTGAGTAAAAGCGAACATTTGTGTACCCTGTGACCCAGCTCTGCACTCCCACGGACATCTCCTGAAAGTCCTGCAGACAAGATGCCAAAGACTTGGATAAGAACTCGGCAGCTGTGTCTACAGCAGCAACTGGTGAAAAACCAGCCCCTTGTCCAACAATATGAGAACAGCAGTGGAATAGTGTGTGATGGTGACTAGGAATAAAACAGACCTCTGTATTCTGCTGAATGCCTGCAAAACATGACGTTGCTTTAGGAAATTGCAGTGATAATTAAAAAAAAAAAAAAAAAAAATATATATATATATATATATAACAGGAAGGAAGGAGGAGCATACCCTTGAGGCTCAGGTGGCTGAAACGCTGGTGTACAGGCCACATACAGCCCAAGGATCTGGGTTCGTGACCCAGGTTGGGGTGAAAAACCAAAATGAATGGAGATGGAGATGTTTCTCCCTCTTCTTCCTTTCCCTTTCTAAAAAAGAAAGAAAGAGAAAAAAGGATAGATAAGAATGAAGGAGGAAAGGAGAGGAGGAAAAAGACTTTTTGTTTTTGCTTTTTTGAAAGAAAGAATGAAGAATGAAGGTGAGCAGGAGGAAGCACTTATTTTTATTTGTATTTAGTTCACACTGGTTGCTTCCTTCCAGTCTGGGACTCAAACCCGGGATAAGTGACCTGCATCCTTTGGAGACTATTGACCTAACTGCTGCTCCACCAGGGCGGGGTTCATTTTTGTTGTCACCCCCCTCCCCTCACCCCCCATCCTGCATAATGAACTTGCGTCTTTGGGCTTTACTTTGTCTACACCTTAGTCACCGGTTTAGCACCAGGCCGCACCAAATGCTTTGAAGTGAAAACAACTATACACCCCTCCCCCAAACAATGCTAAATGGTATCACTATCAGTAATAGTAATAGTTATAGTAATAGTATCAGGAAGGACAGCCTGGAAGAAAACATGCCCAAGTCAGGATGCTCACTGGGGCCTGGGGAAAGGCCAGCACTTTCTGTAAAGCTCTGTTCTCTCAAGCAGCGGGAATATGGTAACACACATGTCCAGTTCGCAGTCATTTTTACATTTCACCGAACACAAAGTTAAGCCAGCAGTGAGGGAACGAGTTATTTCCTGGCAGAAGGACCAACACAGTTCAAGGTTGGGGGGTTAGAGATGGAGGGGTGCGTATGGGGACCCAGAGTGTCGACTGCTGGAGGCAGCCAGGGGGGCGGGGGGCGCGCAGGCCGGCAGACGGCCCGTTGGGGGCGTTGGGGGCGAGGCGGGGAGGAGCGCGGCGCCCTTTGCCCCGGCAGCCCCGGGCCGTGACTTTGGGCCGAGCCGGGCGGGAGGGGCCCCGCACCCCGGGCTTTGTTCGGGGCGCGCGCCCGCCTGAAAGGCATTCCTGGGCACAGTGCCCCGCCCTCTGGGGACGCCTGGCGACTGGAGCCGCCGCGCGGGGCAGATGGGCCGCCCGGCTTCCCGCGCTCGACCCGTGGGAACCGAGCCTGGCGGGCGGGGGCGAGGGCGCCGGGAACCGCCCCGGGGGAGCGGCGCAGATGGGGCGGGGGCCCGGGCGGCGGCAGATGGGTGCAAGGCCGGCCTGGGGCCGGGCGACAAAGGCTAAGGGCAGATGTTCGCGGCCAGATGTGCGCGGGAGGGATGGGGGGAGCCTGGGAAAGGACAGCTTGCTCTCCCGCCGCCCTCCCCCTGCGGCTGCTGGCTCGCAGCGGAGGAAGGTGCGGCGGGCGCGGCGTGCGGGCGTGGGTGGCTAGGACAGCCCAGCCGCCCCCTCACCCACCCCAACGTGCACTCTTGCTGTGAAGGACCAGAAAGATCCCTCAGGAACCTGGCCTGGAGGCCCCACCCCTGTCGTCAGAGCCACTGCAATGCTGAAGGACGGACTTTTGTTAAGCACTTGCCAGGGCTTTAATTCATTATCTTCTTTAATTCTCACAGCCACCCTGTGCTCTGGAGTGTCACCTCCAGTTGAGGGACACGGAGGCGGACTCCCCCCGCACCACGCCTCCTTATCTTCCAGTGTGCCAAGTGTTGTCCAAACCTCATTCCTTCACTCAAGCAACAATTATCTGTGCAGCACCCTGCCTGGCTCTGGCCAGCGCCCGACGTTATAGTGAACAAAACAGAAGTCTCTGTCCTGTGGGGCGTGTATTTGGTGGCAGGGGAAGCACTACCAACAGGGTAAGAGCCACAGAAACAGTCTTAGTGCTGACAAATGGTCAAATAGTATGGAAAAAAAAATCAGGAAGGAGAGGTCAGAGCAAGTTGGGTCCTGTTCTTGAAGGGGGTGGGGGGTAGTGAGATCAGCAAAGGCCATCTTCAGGTGATTGTTCAGAAAAGGACTTGTTCACTCACTTCACCGTTGGTGGGAAGATTCCCGGCAGGAGGCACAAGCACGAAGTTTGTCTGGTATGTGCATGAGGCCATGTGACTTCAGCTCAAGAGAGCTAGAGGAGGTGCGAGGGAGGAAGGGGAGGAAGGGAGGTCACAGAGATGGGGGAGGCTGGATCACACAGACCCATGTCCGTCACAGCGAGGACATTGGCTTTTACCCTGGGTGAGACGGGAGTCGTGGGAGCCTTTGAGCAGAGAATTGTGACCCCATTCATGGCACTGAATCTCAACAACTTTGATCCCCATTGTATGTGGGGCTGGCCCTGCCCATCTCTGGCTTGTGTTTCTCTATTTGTATAGTGGCAGCAATAAGATTAGATCAATTTTTTTTCTTTCTTTTTGAAAGAGCAAGGAAAGAAATGAGAGGAGGAAGAAGCTTTTTTTTTTAAAGGAAAGGTGCAGGCAGGAGTGAAGGCGAGCAGAGACAGGCAGGCGGGAAGAGAGGGGAGGAGGAAGCACTTTATTTGCTTTATTTAGTTGTTCATCTTGGTTTTCACCCCAGCCCTGGATTTTGAACCCAGGTCTTTGGGATATGTGGCCTGTGCTCTCTACTGAAGGCAGCAGTTCAAACCACCACTTGAGCTGGATGTGCCCTGGAAGAAGCATTTTTAAAGGAGGAGGGAAGAGGCAGAAGAATCTTTTTTTTTTTTTTTAAAGGTAAGGTACAGGCAGGAATGAAGGTGAGTAGGTAAGCAAGCAGAAAGAGGGAGGAGGAAGTGCTTTTATTTCTATTTAGTTGTTTCTCTCCCAGATTTAGGTCTTGAATCCAGAACCTCCGGATGTTTATGGGACTGATCCCAGGTGCACTACACTGCTAGGCCACCAGGATGCACCTGGAAGAAGCATCTTTATTTATTTATTTTGGTTTTTCACCCTGCCCCAGTTGGGAATCTGGTTCCTTGGGCTTCACATGGGCTGCATTCCAGCATCTCAGCTGCCTGAGCTCCAAGGGCAAGCCCCCTAGACCAGTTTCTCAACTTTGAGGATCCTTAGTGTGTTTCAAATTTGGAGGAATTCGATGCTCTTTTTTGGGGGTTGGGGGTTAGGGAATGGGGATGCATAGCTTCCAATTGCCAAAGGGATCTCTGGGAGGAATGCATAAAGTGTTCATAGCAGCCTTGTTCATAAAAGTAACTAATTGTTACCAACCAGATGTCCATCAAAAGGAAAAGGACTCCAACTATACAGCACCGTGCGGCCCTGGGATATTATGAGACAACACCTCTTTCCAGAACGTATGCTAAGGAGATACTCAGATGTGTGAAACACTGTATGTTCAGGAAGAACAGCCAATTGGAAAAAACCCATATGTCCATCACTAGGGGATTGGTTGAATACAGGACGCTCTCTCCCTATAACAGAGCACAGCTGTAAGATGGAACAAGGAGGTTCCTGGTTATCCTGATAAGTAAAGGTCTCCAAGGTACTTTGTTCAGTGGAAACAAACAAACCAGTTACAAAGTGGTATATATAGACTGCCACCACTTGTTAAAAAGGAAGTAAAAAGATGTACTTGTTTGCTTGTATCTCCCTAGGAAACTGATCCATGACTGCTGGTAAGGGGGAGGAGCGATGTTTGGCACTTTTAAAATTTTGGGTGCAGCCTGGTGGCCTGTGGATAAGGCCATGGGCATAGTTCACGTACTTCTTAAGGACCCAGATCTGGCTCAAGGTCCAGGGCCAGTGTGGCGATGGGGAAACAACCAAGATGAGCAACTAAATGCAATAAACATTTCTTCCTGCTCTCTCTTCCTGCCTGCCTGCCTGCCTGCCTGCCTCTTTCCTTAAAAATACATACATACAATAAAATTCTCTACCATAAGCATGCATTACTCTTCCAACAATTAAATTAAATCAAAACGTAAAGCGGGAGAGGTTTGGATCCAGAAAAGACTGAGGAAGAGTGCTATGTCCTTGGGGTTTTCCCCGACTCTGAAGTTGTATGCTTTGAGACGTCTGTGTGTAACAAGCAGGATGCACTCACCTGGACCCTCACAGTCACCTGGCAGTGGCAGTGGGACAGTGAAGGCCTCATCACTGGGCTGGGGGTTCCGAGACAGGAGTATTTCCAGAATTTACTTGTTTTCCTTGAACAACTTTTTGATATATAATTTGCATATCATATAACTTACCCATTTAAAGAGTACAACTCAGTAGCAGAGTATACTCATCATCACAATTAATTTTAGAACATTTTCATCTCTCCCAAAAGAAATCCCATGCCCATTACCAGTCAGTCACTTCCCATTTCCCCCTTTCTCAGGGTGGCAGTCATTAATTTACTTCTGTATCTGTAGACTGGCCTATTCTGGATATTCCATGTAAATATAATTGTACATTATGTGGTCTTTCCTGATTGTGTATTTTTAAAGCTTCTCTAAGATGTGTATATGTATGGGTATATCTATCTATCTATCTATCTGTCTCTATCTTTTTTTAAAGGAAAGGCTCAAGCAAGAATGAATGCGAGTAGGTAGTTAAGCAGCAAGAGAGAGGAGAACAAAGCATTTTATTTTATCTAGTTGCTCACACTAGTTGTTTACCCCTGGACCCTGGATTCCAACCCAGGGGTATGTGGCTCGTACTTCTTCGGAGGCGACTGACCTAGCTGCTGCTCCACTAGGATGCACCCGGGTTTGTTTGTTTGTTTTTTCATAATAATGTATTCCTTGTATTAAAGCTGATTAAAAATGATCACACATAGTCATTATAGAGCATTTGGAAATATGATTAACTCTAAACAAAATTAAAATCATCCTTAATCTTATTCCTATACCTACACGTGCACAGAGAAAAACCTACGAATGTTTAAGTGTGTGACTGGATTTGGGCACAGGAGAGGCCATTTCTGCCCTGAGGAGCAACAGTGGTGGTGGTGAGGAGCTGGCGCTCTCCAGATTCCATCTAAAGAGATGGTCATGTTGATTTTCTGATTTGTTATAACTGGCAAATCTCCCTCCTCCCTCCTGGAGTCTGCTGTGAGCAGCCCTCTTCCTGCAGCCCCACCCCCTTACCTATCACAGGTGGAATGATTTTTATTTGGGGACTCATTTATTCCTGAGCATTCTGGTGCCTGGAGGGTACAAACCGATAAGGAACAACGTTTCCTGAACACTCAGTTGAGCAGCAAACAAGGTGAAAAAAGTTTGCTGCCAGTCAGGGTGCAGTGCCTTCAAGAGATAAGTAAACAGACTCCATGACCCAGAGAATACATATGTGGCCCATTTTTTGTCTCATTCATGCCATCATCAGTTATAAAGTGTCCTCTGTGCGCCAGGCTCTGGCCAAGTCCTGGGGAGACAGAGATGAGTAACATAACTTCCTAGCTTCCTTAGTGCTTTATGTGACTTTTTTCTGGGCTCCTTATCTAATTCAATGACTGTGATAAGAATGACTGTGATGATCTAAGGTAGTGGTTTAGATCGCAGGGTCTGTGTGAGCACAGCTGGATTCCAATCTTGGCTCTGCTGCTCCCGGATAACAGTGCTTGGAGTCACAGTCAGTCTTCCCTGGATCTCAGTTTCCTCTTCTGCAAATAGGACCCTACTAGTGCCACCCTGTCAGGTGCGACAATGATGTAACACGCTCCACCCTGCCTGGTCCAGAAAAAATGGGGGGCGATTGCTGGGAGTGTATCATCCATCTTGATCTTCATTTGTCAAGTCCTTGAGCCTGTCACCTGTCACCATTCCCAGAGGCTCCTCCCGGCCGCACTGACTCAGGTCACATTTTGCTGCTGAGACACTGAGGGTGCAGACTGCGGAAGGATGGATGGGCACTCTCACCATCTGACTCCCAGGACCAGGGGGCAAATGGGGCTGGGAGGAAGAGTTTCTTCCCCTCCACCCTCTCCCTCCCATCCCTGGGAAAATCCAACAGGTGGTGGGGTCTGGGTACTGGGGGCCATTGTGCAGGGCCTGGGAGGGCCGCAGGGCCCAGTGTGTGTCTGGGAGAAGATGGATGCCTTCATTACCATGTGAATCCTGGGAAATCACCGCCCAGACTGGGTGGTGGGTGGGCTTGGGCCAAGCTGGGGGGCTTGGCATTCTCAGGCCTAGACCACACAGCGGCTGGGAAGGGGTCCCCATGGAATCCTGAGGGACCCATTAAAAACAACAGCAGATAATGGGATTTTCCCTCGTGTTTAATGTCTTATTTTAGGATATCTCCATCCTGTGGGACTTAAAATAGACACAGATTGAAAACAAAAAGCTTTCTTTTTTAAAGGAAGAAAAGCCTCCCCCCCACCCAATTGCAATTTTCCCACCGATTGCCTGCACACTCAGCCCTGAAGGGTTACAGTGCAGCCTTTCACAGCAAAGGGCTGCATCTCTGTGGGAGCTTTTCCCAGCAGAGCTCCCCTTGAATGGTTCTTTCATTCATGTAAAATATGTCTTAGGTAAACCCAGGGTGATCAGCAAAGAGTTGGTGAGCAAATTGGTAGAAGGGGTTTTTAGGCTTAAAGAACAAAGGTGTGATCATTTTGGTGGGAGCAGAAAGGACTGGTCAGTGTTTGGAAAGGAGGTGGGAGATAGAGAGAGAATGAGAGTAATCAGAATCACAATATCCAGTGATTCTGCAGCCCCCTTTTACAGATGAGAAGACTGAGGCTTCCAGCTAGGTGACTAAACCCACTCAGAGAGAATGGCAGAGTCAGAATGTCAAACCCTGCTTCTCTAAGCCCAGAGTATGAGCTCTTTCTGGAGTGTCTCCATGAGGCCAGAAGAAAGGAAGTCACAGACAGGTTGTGGGGACACCAGGGGAGACACCAACACTGGGGAGTGACCCAGGAAAGGGAGCATGAACCCTAGGAGATTCACAACATGGAAAGAAGGCTGCCCAGCACATGCTCAGGGGCTTGAGCGAGCAAAACCTTTGCATGAGTCCTCTGTCTCTCTCACACACACATCTTTGAGCAGGCCTTTGCTCACAAATGTTCTCTCTTTTTTTTTTTTTTTTTTTTTAAAGGTAAGATGCAGGCAGGAGTGAAGGTGAGTAGGTAGACAGGCAGGAAGCAAGAGGAGGAGGACACATTTTCTTTTCTTTTTATTTAGTTGCTACTGGCTACTTTCCCCTAGACCCTGGACTCAAACCCAGGAGTATGTGGCCTGCGCTTATTCAGAGTAGACTGACCATATTTGTTGAGACAAAAACAGGATATTGGGATGGAAGAAAAAAATGGGATGGGGTAATGCATTGGTAACTAAGGGGAGGGACAAATGGAGTAATCCGAGCAGGCACAGAGCAGCCAGGCCAGCAACAAGTAAGTACTATGCAATGGAGATCAGTGATCACACAGTAAAGACATGTGATCCAGTGGGACTTTATACAAACAGCCAGGGTGGGTGCAAGGAATTTTGACACTTTAGGCAAAACTCAAATTTGGCATCCCTATAAGCCCCGCTCTAAATATCCTGCCTAAAACACATGCCGCTTTAACCACCCAAGTGCCAGCAATGCCCAATAACCCCCACAGTGCCGGAGATAACCCCACGGCATTTACCTGTGGCTGACCACGTTGCGGTGTTCTGCTCCCCGTGAGGAAACAGGTGCACACAGGGTGGGTGGGGGGTGGCAGTGGCACTCTTCCCGCGTGGTGCCTGTCTCCTCACAAGGAGCAGGAACAGCAGCAGCGGCTGTGGCCTGCTGTAGTCAGCGCTGGCAGGAGCTGTAGTGGGGCAAAAGGGGTTGCTGCTCTTGGGCATCCTCAACAGACTGGGCCTGGGCAACTCACCTGCCCTTTTGCCCCGAGTTAAAGATGACCCTGGTTTATTAAAAATGGGACAAAATTGACATTTATATTTAAATGATGGAACCATCCGGAAATATGAAAAAACAAAAACGAAACAAAAATGGTGTTAATCAGGCAGGTATAGGAGAGAAGAGGAAGAAGCATTTTATTTAGTTGTTCACTTTAGTTGCTCCCCCCATTCCCACCCTCCTGACCCTAGACACAAATCTAGGTCCTTGGGAATGCATATGAGCTGTGCTCTTTTTGAGGTGCCCGACACAGCTGCTGCTCCACTGGGGTGCGCCTCAAATGTCCTCTTAAACACCCCAAGCCAGATAGATGTGTAAGAACCCTCACAAATACAGCCAAGAAGAAACACATCTACAACACTGTCCCACATAAGATTTCTACACTCACGTTTCCCTGCGCATTGTACAAACTCACACACATTCTCACAAGAACATACTCTCATACATGCAAATGGACTCATAATGGCACAGAGAACCTGGGGAGCAGAAAGGACCCATGTCAAGGGAGGGGGCTCGGCCCCTCCCCCGCAGCTCCACACCTGGGCATCTGGCTGTTCCGTCTCAGCCTCCCCCACCATCATGACACGTGTGTGCAGCATACTTCCTCCTGCTCTGCCCACTCTGGGGCCCTAGCGGCACCCTGGGGTGGCCCAAGAGGGGTTGGCACCTAGTTTTTATAGCAAGAGAGGTTGCTTGCCTGTGGGGACTAGGCATGTTGGAGGCCTTGAACTCAATGTCAAGGGACTCATGGGGTCTCCTCTTCCCAGGGCGGGTCCCAGCAAGTACTGGGACGGCCGGCCACCCGCAGTTTTGAGTAGAGCAGGGCAGAGTGATGAAAAGGCCCATCACAGATCCCAGCAGGTCTCCTCTGCTATGCAGGGGTCTGCCTTCACATGCAGATAGCCTGTTGGTCTCACCTGGTCTGCCTTAAAATGACAAAGAGGTTGGCCCTCTGGGTATTAGGTGAGATGGGAACACTGTGGAAACAAAACAGATGTCTAACTAGTATTCACCACAAATGTGATTTGCATTCCAAGTACATTGCAACTGGCCCGCCCTGGCGGTGTGGCACTTTGGTCCTCCACTTCTGGCTCGCACCACCCACATACATCCCCAGGACCTGAGTTTGTGTCCTGGGCCCAGGTTGGGGGGAAAAAAACAAGATGATGAATCATTAACTGAAATAGAGAAAATGATTCTTCCTCCTGTCTCTTCCCGCCTGCACCCCTCCTTGAAACCAAAAATCTGTAATCTATATTAAGGGATCAACAGCAGTAATCTAGGTAATAGGAATAAGCTCTCGTTTCCCTCATTTTTTAACAGTCTACGTTTCTACAAGGCACACATGCAACTTCTGGAAAGTTAAAGGGTTTTATGAACAGAGACTTAATGACTTGAAAAATAACAAGGAATGGTGACCTCTTGTGAGCCCTGAGCTTGGGAAGACTTGTTGTGTGGGCAAGTCCTTTCTCGGTGCCTTTATCTCCTCATCTGTACATCCGTACAATGGAGGCAGCACACAGGGATGAGGGAATGCACACACACTTGGAATGATAGCTCCTGCCATTCTTCTTCCATGGAGGTTCCTGTGCACACTGCCTGGTACAGAGGAGACCTCCTGGGTACCTGCAGGATGCGTGTGCATGAGTGCCTTATGCAGGTGCATGTGCAGGTTTGCATGCACACCCAGTGTGGACACTGCACAAGGCATGCTGCACTCCTGTGGGGGTATCAGGTGTGTGCACGCTTGAGTGCAAAGAGGATCACAGGCCTCTGTGAACACTGTGGGTGGGAACATGCTATCTCAGTCTCAGTTCTCTGAGTGTCCCAGCACTTTCATCCCCCTGGTACTGTTCGGCTCAGAGCCTGGGAATCCAGGCTTCTTCCTGGCCCTGGACACTGAGGGGGTCTTAAGACATTTTGAAGGCTGGGACAATCCCCAAACAAATGGAAACTGCTAAGTAGAGTTGGGTCACCTGGGTTTGTACCTGCCTGCCTCCTGGATGATCCTGGGACTGCCCTCTTTGAGTCCCCAGTCACTCTTGTCCATCCACCCCCATGGCCCTTATCCTTTTATTGCCCACATCATCACCTCCAGCCTCATCCTTGCCTGACTTCCTGGCCTCTCCATCACATGCTTAGAAAGGATGCCATCACTCCTTGCTCAGCATCCTTGCCTTCCTTGGCCACCCATGCCGTCAGGACGAAGCCCCAGCTCCTGGGCCTGGCTGATGGGGTTTGCTTGGCATTCGCAGACTTTCATCACTCACTTTTTACTCTGCTGTCCCTTCCCTCACCCAGACTGGGACTCTTTCTGAAGAAAGGATGAGCGAAAATGAGGGGGCGCACCCTAGCAGCTCTGAGTCTGAGATGACCAGCTGGTCACTGGAATGTGAACCAGGTAAAGCCTAAGGCCCCAGGTTAGAGACCCAGGGTGGGGTGTGTGTGTATATTTGTGTGTTTAGGGAATGGAGAGAACAACCTAAATAAATAAACAAAAGTGCTTCCTGCTTCTCTTCCTTAAAAAAAAAGAAAGAAAAAGAAGAAAAAGTAAATGAGAGGCTGAGACACTTCTCTTTACATTTCATTTGTAGTCTAATACACTTGCATTCAGATTTCGTCTTTGTCAGTGGCAGGCTCTTAGTGATCACGGGCAGATTTCAGACCCTCTCTGAGCCTGGATGGAGATAATAGTTACTATCTCCGCCTCCCTCAAAATTTAGAAAATAGAAAAGGTTACACATACAGTAAACATTTCTTTCCAAGTCACTCAGTTTCTTTGCATCTTCCTTGGTCTCACGTTTACCCAAAAAGTATCACTTTTCACACACCTTGTAAGTCTCCCATAAATATCTACTGAGGACCTCCGCCACACATCACAGGCTGAGACCAGAGGTCGCATCATCGTCAAGCCTGTCTTTTCATGACGTGCCTATGCTGTGTCAGGTCTCTGGAGCTGTCCCAGACTTGGGACCTTCAACAAATACTGAGTGAGCTCATATACACTTTTTGGGGGGCCCTGAGTCGGGTGCTGGGGCTACCGCGGTGGAAAAAACAAAGCCTCGGCTTTCCAGCTTTACTCCCCGTGGAGAGCCCATCGATCTCGCCCATTCTCTGGGTAAGAAAACCAACAGACAGGAGGGAAAGAAACTGCCCTGCGGTCTCAGTGATAGTAAAAAAGATGGGATAAGCGGCCAGGTTTTACTGGCGCGAAAACAGGCACAGAGAAGGAAAGTGACTCGCCCAAAGAAAAGCCGCTAGAAGGTGACTAGGTTCGACCCCGCCCACGGCCGCCTGGCTCCACCCAGAGGGCGGAGCCCGCCCGGCCCCGCCCCTCCCGGCCGCCTTCCAGGCAGCAGAGCCGGCAGTTTCCTGCCGGCGTCGCTGGGCGGGCGGCCGGCCCATCTGGCAGCCCCCACGGGGCGGCGCTGGGAGGCGGCCCAGACTCGCTGGAGCCAGGCGCCGGCCCGGGCCCCCCTGCCTGCCTGGAGAGCCCAGGTGTGGCCGCGGCGAGGGTGGGGGTGGTGCTTTCCTTCCCGCTCGGCCCTTCCTGACGCACCCGCGCAGGATACAGCCTCCTCCCGCCTCCTCCTCCGCCTCCCACCGCCGGCCGCGAATCGCCGGGGGAGTCCGCCGTGGGAGAGGGGGCGCGCAGGGAGCAGCAGGCCCCGCTTCTGGCATTGGCTCCCTGTGAGCGCCCAGGCAAGCCTTGCTCCTTTTTTGGGGGGGTACTCAGTTTTCCCATTTGTACCCGGACAGCTGAACTCCGACCGGGATCTCACAGGCTCTCGCCTTGTCCCCGTGGGACTCCACATTGAGGGGAAGGTGGGAGCGGAGGCACCGCTCTTGCCTTAGGACTTCCATTATCAGTGCCTTGGCAGTATTTTTCAGCCATTTCAAGTCTGTCCCCATCAGTCAGCTCAGAGATTGGTTTCTGGACCTGTGGTGGCCTGATGCCCCCTGCGGCTTGCCCAGGGTCCAACTCATACCTGGTGCTGAGGCTGGAGGGTGCATTTCAAGGCTTTACCCGGGGGAGGGAGTCTTACCCACTTCAGTTGAGGAAACAGGACAGTCACATTGCCAGCCAGCCCTGCTCCTTCAAATGCTGACCCTCTTCTCCAGTGCAGTCCCCCCACCAAAGGGGACCTGGAATTCAGTATCCTGATTTATGTCAAGCAGCACCTGTGGCGAACATCATGGTTTTGGAAGCTAGGCTCCCTGGGTTCAAATTCCCTCTGGGAACTTAATGTCTCTGACTTTTTCCTCTATTTGTAAAAATGATGGTACCTACCTACCTCAGGTTGTTAAAACTACTAAATAAAATGATATAAAATACGTAGCATAATGCTACACATTAGATACAGATGAGTAAGTATGCATGCATTGGAACTCTCAGCAGGGCTGATCTTTCCCTGTGGAGCCCCCTCCCACCTACTGTGAGGGCCAGAGAGGGACACCTAACACTTCAGGGGCAGAATGAGGGAGGTTTGGGGCAGTTTACCAAGAATCCACCCCCATGAGGGGTGAGACTGGCTTCAGGCCCACACAGGGCCCTGCCCAGCCACCACCCCCGCCTCGCCGGCATGCAGGCCCAATCCGTGCCCGGCCGGGTGCCATTTTTCCATGGGACTCTGGCGGTGGCGGTTCACATCTGGAGTCTAGACTCCGAGGCTCTGCGGGCCGGGCCTACCGCCCGGGCTGGGCCACCGCTGCCCGCTGTTTGCTCAGCTGAAGCTGGTTAATTGGAATTAGAGTGGCCTCTGTGGTGCCGGCTGGCCGGGCGGGCCCTGGCCGGCCGCTGCGAGGTCTGTGGAACATCTGGCCGGGCCAGGATGGTCATTAGGTGGCAGGCGCCTGGCGCCACTGCCACCTCAGCCTCTGCCGGGGGCTGGTAGTGACTCAATGAGGTCTTTGTGGGCCCTGGGCCGCAAAGCCAACCATGCTGTGTGCCTGGGCTGCCTGCCCCATCTGCCGCTCTCAGAGGGCCTTGTTCCAGGACCACATGGCCTCCGCGGTGGAAGCAGCGGGAGTCAGTATATGTCTGAGAAGCCCTTGTCTGGGAGGAGCCTTCGCGACACCCTCCCTTCCTCACTGCAGAACCTGAGGCCCAGAGAAGTGGGTGGCTGGCTCAAAGCACACCAGCCCTGACTCGAGCCCAGGGTTCTGGAAAGAAACTGCCCAGTTCTTAGGGACTTTGGAATTCGCTTGCGATCGCTTGAGGTCAAATCCTTGTCTGTGGGCAAGCCACTGCAATCCTCTATTGTACAATACTAGCACCTATAGCCTAAGATGGTGAAAATGAAGTAAAATTCTGTACTGAAGCACTTGGTACAAGTAAAACCGCAACACCTACTATCACAGTGAGACTCTGGACTCTGCTGATACTTGGTTGCTAGCCACCTCCAAACTTTTAGGAAACATTCAGCTTCTGACCCTGAAACTTGGGCAGGAGACTCCTGGGCTGGATCTTGGAGATCTGGATCTTACCTAGGTTTCTCTACTCAGTGACTCCACACCAGACAGGTTCCTCACCTGGTCCACTGGGGGTCCTGTCTACAGCGAACTGTGGAGCCCTGGGGTTTCCAGCTCTGGGGTCTGGATTTCTCGCAGAAGCACTGGGGAAAATCCTTCCCACAAGAGCCTCTCTAGGGGCCCTGATCCTTCTGCTGTGTGGGCCTTGCTGTGGGGAGGGCGCTGGAGCCCAGAAACAGGGTCCTTCTGACGTTGCAGCAGCCATCTGGGAAGGATGCCAGGGGTGGGCAGAATGGCAGTGATGCGTCCTTCATCTCCAGGGTGACTTGGGATCCAGGTGCTCTCCAACTGAAGTCTTGTGGCCACAGGACCAGAATGACCGGCTCCTGCCGGCCTGGGAATAAAATGTAAGCTCTTTTCTGGGGCCCATCAGGCCCTGTTAATTCTCTGGCTTTACGGGTCTCGGTTCCATTGCTGAGGTGGCGGGTAGGGACACGAGGCTCCAGTCCAACATCCTCCATGATGCCCCCAAGTGCTGAGAGGCGGGTGCTGCGGAAAACTGAATGACTGAGGAGAGGGCGGCCTCATGGGCCCCCTCTGCTGGCTAGAGGGTGTCCTGGGGTGCTGAGCTGGCAGACTGGCCAAGTGGGCAGAGGGGCCCAGAGGCCAGGGACTCACCCCAGGTTGTGATACTCCACGGTCCCCAGGGAGGGGCTTAGAGTAATGTTTATGGGTGGATGAGATCCAGTAAACACCAGGCAAGATGCTGGCTGCAGAGCACCCTTCCAGGACCACAGTAGCCTGCCCGGGCAATGGGATGGGTTTTTAATGTGAGGCGAAGTCAGTCCACAATACAAAAATCTAAAAATCAGACTCACTTTTCCCACCTGGCACCTGGACGGTGGGGAGAGCTGGGGGCTTCCTTTGCCTGCAGGAGAAGGGGAGGGGCAGAGGAAGGCCAGAGAAGGGGAAGGGGAACCAGGCTACAGAGGCCCTGCTGGAGGGAGCCTGCTGTCGCGCCCTCTCCGGGAGCTGCCGCCTGGGCCTCCTGCGCCCTTGCCTGTGCAGGCCCAGCCCTGCCTGGCTGGTCTGGCCCTTAGAGGGTCAGATGCCATTGCATCATTTCTCCTTCTTCTCCAGTCCCTTCGATGCTGATGTCTCTGTTCCCTCTTTGGATTCTGTCACCGGTGCTGGATCTTTAGGATTTGATTCCTCATAACTGATCAAAACAAACAAACAATAAAAACAACAGAGGAGAGGGAGTCAGAATCTTTGTAACTCCCTCCCCACCATCCCAGGAAAACCCCAGCACACAAGGCACCTTCCAGTACTTGGCCCGGCCCCGCCGTGCGCCCTCTGACAGGCTGCTCTGCTTTCTCTGTGCCTGCTGGTGCCAAGAGGCAGCACGGGCAGCGGTAAATGGAGGAGAGGTTGGGCTTGGGCTTGGGTTTGTGAGGAACAACTTTAAGCTTCTTGAACCTTCCGCTGGAGAGAGTGGGAAAAAAAGGGGTGGCCAGGACGCGGCTATGGGAATGGCTCCCAGAGCACATGGCAGGAGTCAAGCAGCTCAGTCCGAGGTGCAGGCAGACAGGGTTTGTTCTACTGCAAAGGGCAAGGTGTCACTTGAAGGCGGACACCCCAGCTTAACTTTTATTATGGGCTCCACTTATTGAGCAACTGAATTCATGCCAAGGACAACAGCACATTTCCTCACCAGATCAACCCCAAGGCAGGAATGTGCCCACTTAAAGATGAAGAAAGAGGCCTGGAAAGAGGAAAGTGACTTGCCCAAGGTTATATATATACAGCATCTACTATTAAATGACATCCACTCTCTCTCTCGGTGGCACTGAGGTTCTGGTGGCCCTGTTCCTTGGCCCCATGGCTGAGGGCAGTGACAGCTGGTGGTTGTGGGAGAGCTGCCTCTTGCTGCCCATCCCTGGCAATGCCCCAGCCCCGTATACTGGGGCTGGGGTGTCTGCCCTACCTTGGGCCCTGGGGCAGTGGGGGGAAGCGGGCAGGAGGGCACCCGCTGGGCATTACATGGCGCTGGGATTCAGCGGGCGCCGGCGGCGAGGGCCAGCTAGCTTCTGTTGCATGGAGTCGGCAAGGCTGGCAGGGGAGCCGGAGACTGTGGGGAAGTGGGTGAGCCTCGGGGTATGAGGCAGGATTTCCGCTGAGGACTCGTAGCTGTGTGAGAGACAGACAGAGACAGAAAAAAAAAGAGATGGAGAGGAAAGGACTAAGAGGACAGACTTCTCTTCCTTGAGCTGTCTCCACACTCGTGGGCTTTACGGGAAGAAGCTGGTGTTACTTAAGAGAATACAGCTTGAGAGCTGCACCTGTGCAAGGGACACCACGCGGCTGTGCAGGAAGGCCAGGGTGCTGCGGGTGTGCGTGTGCTGCGCACAGGTCTCCGGGACAGGCCGTGCGTGAAATGTCCACGGCGGAGTGCTGAGGACGCCGCGGCTGAGCGCGAGTGTGCACACAGCTGCTTTCAGGTGCAGTCTCTGACGTCCATGTGACAGAGCTGATCTCTGCAGGTGGCTGAGGTGTGAGGGTGTCTTCCTTTCGGAGTCATGGAATTTTACACCATGTGAATGAGTTACTTAAAAATGATTAAGTGAATAAAAGCAGGAAAGTCAATAAAAGGAAAACGAAACAAAGCAGAAGGTGGACAGTGAGGGAGAGAAACAGACAGAGAGAAGACAGCATCTGCCGGCTTTTCACTGCAACCTTCTTGGCGGGGGGAAGGTGGGGGATCCCTGCATGGCAGAACATTCAAGGGAACCAAGCACCAGGGCCATGAAGGGGTGGCCCATTGCCCTGTCTGAGCTGTACAGAGCTTGACCCGCCCAATGAGGACATAACAGGACTGGGGACTGGGGAGGTCACCCTGAGGGGTGGGGTGGCGGTCGGAGGGTGAGAGCAGGTGTTGAGCTCAGGGATTAGGTCCCACTCCTCCCCTAGTCTCCCCAGGTCTGCCCCCAAGTTCCCCACACTCACGCCTTGCCTCAAGAGTCCACAGGGCCTTGCCAGGCCAGGAGAGATGGGCAGGCAGGTTGGAGCCTAGGGCTTCTAGGCAGGGCAGGGAGGGCAGGGGCAGGTACGGGGGAGGGGTGAGTCACAGGTTCCCCTGCAGGCAGCCAGGTGCACAGAAAGCCCCGGCAGGGGCTTGAGGGACAATTGGAGGCCAGGCAGGTGGAGCTGGGTAGAAGGCCCCTGAGTGGGCAGCTTCAGTTGCAGCTGGCGGCTATTTCTGGGTCCCTGGCAGGTAGAGTCGATGGTGCTGGAGAGCAGACACCTGTCAGAGTCACGGAGGCCCTTGGGGGTGTGGGTGGAGCTGTGCACAGGGTGTGGCATACGGCCATGGCGAAGGGGTCCGTGTGCAAGTGAGACAGACTGAGATGGAAAGAAAGGGGCAAGTTGTGGGTTATAGCCAGAGGCAGCTCAGCGGGAATGGACACGACTTCTGATCTGGGGCCTTTCTCCTATAATGGGCTCCGCTCCCTCCTCCTCTTATTCACATGTGAACACTGAGGCTGGGGGAAGGAAAGGACATGTTCAAAGTCACACAGCAGCAGAGTATGGGTGGGAAGCCAGGGTCCCGAGAGCAGGGCAGCTGGGAAAGAAATGTACTGAGCCTTTCCTGCCTAGAGCCCACTGGCATCTGGTGAACATGCTGCCTGGAGACCCCAAGGACTTGCTATGCCCTGACTCCCGGCCCAAGGAAGGTTCCTGCTGGTGCCCACAAACCAGGCACCCACGTGCTGGCAGAAAGGGCAAGAGGTAGGGCTGGTGGCAGGAACAATGTTCCCTGGGAGACGTGTAAAAACAGCCCAGACAGGCTCCACCAGCTGCCTGCAGGTGCACTGGTGCCATGCAAACGTCTGTTCCCTACGCCGACTTACCTGAACATCTCTGTCACTTCTCCTTTGGCTAGCGCCACCAGGACGGGGAAGCCGATGCAGGCGGGGACCAGGTACAGGAGAGCAGGCTGTGAGAGGACAGAGGCTGGTGAGGTCATGCCCATCACTTGGACCCTTTCTGGGGCTTGACTGAAGGACAGCGACTGCCAGGCTCACAGAGTGTGAGTGAGTGGGCCAGACCCTGGGACTCCTGATTCCCACACCGGGGCTGTTCTTCGGAGGGAATGCAAAAAACCCACAGAAGTTCAAGCATGTAGGGCTCACCTTACTCTGGCTGGCAGCATCCCAACCAGGAGGACATCAGGTTCAAACATGCAGCCTCCTGGGCTGTCCCTATTCCCAGAGACCCGCCTCCCAGGGTTTGGTCTGGAAGTTTTAATTTCTAACAAACGCTCTAGGAGATGTTGTCATAATAATGATACTGGGTGGGCCCTGGTGGACTAGCGGATACATCCACTGCCTCTGTCTGGCGGAGCCCACATACATTCCAAGGACCTGAGTTCATGAAGTGGGGCTGGGGGCAACAACCAAGATTTACAGCTCAATAAAATAAGTAAAATGCTTCTTCCTCCTCTCCTCTGCTGGATCTTTCCTTAAAATTAAAAAAAAAAAAGGATGCTGATGACAGAGCTACGAGGTGCAGAATGCTTGCTGGGGGTGTAGTAGGGGGGTCGCCCAGCTGGCACTGGTCCACTGGGGTTTACCTAGGTGGTCTGGGTCCAGAGGACCTGGGTTTGGAGGACAGGACGATCACATGAATAACCTCTGTTCACAGAGCACCTGCTGTGTGCACTGAGTTCATGTCCCCGAAGGAGGATTTCAGTTTATCTCTGCTTCCCTCATGACATTCCTTGAATCCAAAAGGAAGGCTAATGCTTGGGGAGGAGAGGACGGGCCAGACCTCGGAGATCTAGATGGTCAACGCGGGACTGAACCCTGGGCACTGGCCCCTAAAGCCATTTTTGTTGCATCATCTGAAAGTTGGAGGTCACTTCCAGTCTCAACCCTCCATGGCCCACCGTGCTCGCCATGGCCTGAGGGAGCCCTGCTCCCTTCTCCAACCTCACCTGTGCCCCCTCCGGCCACACTGGTCTTGTTTGGGCCTGCCCTTTCTGCCGCAGGACCGCTGCACCTGCAGTGCCTGGGGTGCTTGTCCCACCACGGCCTGGCTTCCCCGTTCCAGGCCTCCACGCAGCCGGGTTCCCATGGACCCTGCAGTTCTGCACAGCGTTCTCTGGCAATCTGTGATTCCAGACTGGAGTCTCCCCGCTGCTCGGCTCTGAACTCCGAGAGGGCGGGCTGCACAGCTGCGCTCACTGCCGCGACCCCAGAACCCAGCAGGGGCCTGGTAAATGCTGAGCAAATGGTTTCCTCATGGGCACTCACAAAGTAAGAGGGTGTCCTGGAGATGACTGAGGTACTAACAGTGCGGAGACATCATTCCCGAGGCAGAGCTGGCCCCTGGCCAGAGAACAGCCCCACAGGCCTTCAGACCACGTCGTGGTACCTGCCATGCTGGGCTGTGAACCACGGCACTTCATACATATTTACCCGTGAGTCTGATGACAATCTAGTGTTAGAGTCTGCGTGTAAAGATGGTGCTACTGGGTGTACACGGGGAAATGACGTGTCCAAGGTCATGGTGAGTGCATATGAGGCGAAGCTGGGATTTGAACTGGGGCAGTTGGGCTCTTCCCGCTGCATAAGGTCTCTGCTATGCACTAGGCTTTAGGGCAAGAGCAATTCCAACCATAGTGACAGAGGTCCACACCAAAAGCTGTGAGACAGCCAAAGCAGTACTGAGAAGAAAACTTTAACATGAAGTATATTTACTAGCAAGCAGCAAAGCCGGCAGCCCTAGCAGCTCGGGTGTGACATCAGCGGCTGGGGTACAGTCCACACAGAAGCCCAAGGACCCAGGGGTTGTGGGTGGGGCACAAACAAGATGATCAACTAAATAAAAAAGTGCTTCTTACAACTTTCTCTTCTTGCCTGCCTGCCTACTTGCCTTCACTCCTGTCTGCTTCCTTCCTCATATTAAAAAACAAAACAAAGCCCAGGAACAACAAAGACGTGAAATTAGCTAAGCTTTCAAATCAAGAAGCTAGGAAAAAAGCACTCAAAAAAAACAGAAAAAAAAAAAAAAAAAAAAAAATGAAGGCAAAAGAAGAACTTCACATAGGAAATGAGACAAAGACAAAATACATTAAAATTTAATTTCTGAAAACCAGATCTCAGATCCATCTTACAGGTGAAGAAACTGAGGATTAGAGGGTGAAAGGGATCCTCCATAAATCACGCAGCTGGTCAGGTTGGGGACCCAGGCTCTCTGTCTTTAAGTCCAGTGTTTTCGTTACCAGGCCAGGCTGGCAAAATAGAGGGCTCCCTGGGGAGGAGGGTGGCAATGAGCCCCTGCTTCCAAGAACTGCCTCACTTGGGGACCAGCAGTCACTGAGGGGTTCCTTTGGGAGGCAGCAAGTCTGCAGTTATTGGAGGGATCCCAGGATATTATCGCCTTCCTCCCAAGGCACCAGGGAACGTCCCTGAGGAAAGCCAGTGCCAATGAGAGGCTGAGCTGTACCCCCGAGGTGAAGAGGGCGGGTCAGGACTCTTGGCTTTCCCTCCAGCCTTGGCTTGGCTGTGTGATCACTTCCCTCACCCTTTGTGCCACGAGTTCACCTAATCATTACAGGGGCTTTCTAAAAGGCTAGACCCCTGGCTTGGAGTGGTTTTTCGACAGAGGATAAATGGGTTGAAGAGCACATCGGCAGAGGTCACACCACCTAGGGAATGGCTGGCAGTGGACTGTCTGTGTTTTAGAGAAGGACTTCCTAGAACAGCTCCTTCATGTGCTCCGCATCCCTCTTCCTAAAGAAGATTTTCAGGGATTTACCCAGTTGAGAGAACAGCTGGGCTTTTGCTAGCAAGTAGCACAGGGCTGAGGGCCAGGAATCTGGGGTTCCAGCTGGCACCCGGCTTGACTAGCTGTGTGACCTAGGTAAGTTTCTTTTTCTCTCTGGGATCTGGTTTCCCCATAAAGAGAGGACCCCTTCTCCCATCTCTACCCACAGCCTGTTGAGCTCTCAATATGATCCTCCATGTCTGGCCCAGATGAAAGCAAGCCTGCCATCTGGTGGCCACCAGTGGAATGACTATGGGCTTAGATTCCACCAGGAGGCTGAGTGAAGAAATCTCCAAGAGGCCTCTAAACTGGTCCCCTAATCCTGACCCAGTCACCCTCTGCACCCTCCTTGTCCAGTGTATGTCATTCTCAGTTTGCAGAGACTGATTGGAACTGAAACTGATGGCAGTGGTTCCTACTAGTTCTTGGTTTTTCCACCTATGGGCAAGGGGATCTAGAACCTTCTGTAAAATCACAGTATCTACTTCACAGATATCCTAGAAGGACTAAATGAGTTAAAGAGCAAAAGGGTTTAGAAGAATGGCACGGCTCTTGCTAAAATGCAAGGAGGCGTCTCTGTGGCTGATGCCCTGGGAAAGGGGGCAAGGAAGATGGGGAACAGCAACGACGACAGCTAATACCACTTGGGTCAGTCATGGTTCTGAACACTTACTTTTTTTTAAAAGGAAAGGTGCAGGCAGGAATGAAGGTGAGCAGGCAAGCAGGCAGGAAGAGAAAGGAGGAAGGAGCACTTTATTCAGTTGTTCATCTTGGCTGCCTGCTCCCCCCACCCCAGGAGGCACATCTAGGTCCTTGAGATGTATGGGACTGTGTGTGGCTGGAGGTGGCGGAGGAAACCACTACTATACCAGGGCACACTTGAGTACTTTACTTCATATTAGCTCATTTCATCCTCAAACAACTCCAAGGTGGCAACTATTCTATAACTGTTTTTGTTAATCAAGCATAACAGTAACCTGTCCAGAGTTCTGCAGAGAGCAGATGGTGGAGCTCACAGCAGGGCTTCCTCAGCCTTCATTCCACACTGCCTTTCCCATGAAGGGGGCTCAGAGTCCGGGCACTCTGGGTCCACCACATACTTGCTGGGCAGCACCTGAACCCCTTTCTTACTACGCCGAGTCTGGCACATGGGAAATGCTCCTACTATTGCCAGTAGAGTCTCCTGTCTACTGGCTTCCTCCTCCCAGCCTGACCCTCTCCAGGCCACAATCCAGATCCCAGTCCCCACCCGATCTTGGCTCATTCTGTGGCAGCTCAATATCCATCTTGATGGGAGGCGGCAGATCCTAGCTTGCCTGGGGAATGGGGGACAATTCAATATTCAATCTCAATACCCACTCATCTAATAGTAAGCACTGGGCTGTAATTCTCAACATCCGCCCTAATCCATTCTTCTATTTGTCCCTACTACCAAGGCTGAGAAGCCACAGCCTCTCTTTCTTAGAGTCCCTGTAGCTGGGACTCATCTAGCCCATGAGACGCGGGCTAAAATCTGCTGAAAGTTCTGGAAAAGTTTAGAGGACAACAGGCATGGTTAGTATCCTCCCTCTGCCTTTTTGCCATGAACGTGCATGTGCTGCCTGGAGCAGCGGCAGTCATCTTGCAACAATAGGGAAAGGCTGAGAGGCTCAGAGACTCGCTCTGACACCACTGAGTAGCACCCAACTCTGAATTGCTTGTATATATGACAAATAAATCCTATGCAAGACTACTACTTGCAGTGAAAGAATCAGGAGATACACTGAGCTCTGTCATGCTCACCTGGGCATGCTTGAAGATGTGCATGATGAAGATGGTAAGGCCCAGACCGAAGATGTAGGCAGCAAAGCTGGTGTAGAAGTAGGTGTGGGTGTTCTTCTTTAAGCTTCAGGGAAGGTATGGAGAGAAAGAAGAGGGTTAGATGCAGAGATGAGGAGAGCTGGGAAGAACCTGGAGGCCATCTGGGGTGGTGAGAAGCTCTGCCTGGGAGTCTGGAGGGGGCGTGCACTCTGGTACTACCCCCAGCCATGTATCTTTGGACAAGCTACTTGCCCTCTCTCAGCCTTGGTTTACTCATCTGCAAATGGGAAAGCCAGGAGCCATCTCCCTGGTGTTTGTTGAGTATTCAATGCTATAACCTAGAACAGTGGCTGCAAGACTTCGGGCAGGATAAAAACACAAAACCAAAAACAACCCCAAACACGCACAACAAAACAGAGTTCTAGGTCCAGTTTCCAAGGAATCTGTTCTAACAGGTCTAGGGCAAACTCAAAGAATCTGCATTCTGAAAAACCCAGGTGATCTGATACAAGTGGATCATGCTTTGAGAAACAGTGGTAAAGAAACTGTAAAGTTAAGACTTTTAAGAGCAATGGATTTAATAGCTGTGGATACCAAATAGATGCTTACAATGTGGATATATACCAACAGCTTCCTGGAGGTGACTCATCCACAAGCATTCAGAGCAGTCGCTGACCCACGTATGAACAAGCACCACCATTACATGAGTCTCCTTTACCCCGGAGGAGCCAAGACCTGAGTGTCCCCAGCACCTGGGACAATGCCCAGCACCACTTTATGGAATGAATGAGTATGTGTGATTCCCTTCTTTCCTTGCCCTGGTGCCTGAGCCTGGAGCTGCAAGTCCACTGAGAGCCATCCCGCCCTGTCGCCTTTGGGGATGCTGCAGATTCTGGAACCAGCTTGGAAGGACCTGATGTCCCTGCAGGTCCAGGCTACGAATGTGATTTGGCCCTATGTGATGTGGGTGCTGTCAGTTGACTCTGACGTCTGCAAAAGACTGGGGGACTCTCAGGGGTTTCTTCATGTCATCTCAGAACAGCCAGGAGTGCCTCTGCTTATGCACTGGCTGGGTCTTTCCAAGGCCCAGTGGGAGTGGGGACAGGGACACTCACGTGCACATTAGGCTCCACTGTGCTGGGCTTCTTGTACCACTGCCAACACTATTACTGTTTTTGCAATCACGGGGGTGCAGGAGAGTAAGAAAAGATCACAAGCCACCTCACAATTAGGTGCACCCACAAGTCCTGCACTGGGAGGGCTGAGCGCCACCTCCTGGTGGCAGGCCCAGCACTGAACTCAGGACCACTTTTGTGTTTTAAGCGGTGAGCTGAGCTGGCCCGCTTCCTCTCCCTGGTGCTCACCTTCTGCAGTGGATAGAGACAAGGAGCGGGTGGGGAAGTTAGAGCAGCTGGATTTCCCAGAGAGCCCGGGTTGGCCTGCGCTCAGCACACTCTCCAGATTTCCTTGGTGGTCGTGAGGGAGCGCATCCTTCCCACTAACGAAGTTGCGAAACCTCAGTTCAGAGAGGTCAGGGCGCTCAGCAAGGTCACAGGGTGAGAAAGCACTAAAGGCACCACCAGGACAGGACCTTCTGGGTTTAAAATCTCTTGGCCTTTGATTCTGTGCCCCCAACCCGTACCCCAATTCTTGGCACATTCAGAGCCTCAAAATACAGATAAAATCAGAATTGCTTTAGCTGCCGTGAGGGCACAGGGTCCGAGCTACTTTTCTGGGTGTACCCAGAGGAGCCCCCGGGGGGGGGCCCTGCTGGGGAATGCCCCTCACATGGAGAGCCAGGGGTGGGGGTGGGGGAGGTGTGGGGGTGTGGGGTGGCAGGGTTCCCAAGTGGCTTACCTGATGTCAAAACGCAGCAGCAAGGCAATGAAGATCCCTGCAGGGAGAAAACTGGGGTCAGAGGTGGCAGGGAACCAGCGCCTCAGATTTCCCCTGCCTGGGCCAGGGAGGAACAAGATTGTGAACCAACAGGCAGCTGCAACCGCGGGTCATGGGCGGGGAGGGGGGCAAGGGTGTGGCCCACAGGGGGATCTGCCAGCAGAATTCCTCTACCATCAGGCCACCTGAACAATGAGAAGGTCCCAGGACTGCTTTGGCTGGGGATCACGCCGACCTGGCACCTCGGAGCACCCTGCTGAGTCACACGGTCCCTCATCCACATGTCTGCTGAGAGCCTGAGACGTCCCAGGCACTCGGCACCGCAGGGGCGAGCGAGATCGCTGCTCTCAGAGCTCAGCCATGCGGGCGTGGCGGGGCAAATCACCTAAGAGTCTAGCTGTGCAAGGGTGCTTCCGGCGTCCTGGGAAAGGTGTCAGGGACAACACCCAGGCCAGAGGGTGGCAGAAGAGGAGGAGGGGTTCTGTGACGAAGCGGCGTTTGCCAGGGAGAGGGGACTCCCACGGCACGAGTGTCACTTCAAGGCCCAGCCCAGACACGGCAGAAACCTAAGTGTCCCCGAGACCCAGCCTGCTGGTGCGGCCTCCGAACGCTGCACATGGCGCACCCCTCTGTGTGCCTGCCTCTCTGACACTAGACAAGGGCTGGATCTCACTGAAGTTGGAGGGGTGGGCAGAACAGGTAACTGCTGCCTCTCTGGAAACAAAGCCGGAAGGCTAGTGCCCCCTGGTGGCTGAACTCCTCAACTGTCCAACTCATCAGGGCCAGAGCTCTGTCGAGCTTCTGCTCCTCAGAAAACTCATCCTCAGAACAATGCCGGCAACCCAACCCGTCCTGTGAGGAACCTTCCCAGGCTCTGTGAGGAGGCTAACAAGTTCCCAGTACTGTGACTGCTGAGTGACAGATGGCTCTAGGCTTATACAGACATGCGGAGATGTCGCGGGCATGCCTCAAGCGCAGAACAAGACCAGTGAGGACACCGGGAGTCTGTGGGTGCCTGTGACAGACCACGCCTGGTGGAGAGCTGAATGCTCTTCAGACACTTTCCTCCTGGGGAAGCAAGTCTCCCTTCCTCACAGCACTGCAAGTCAAGGAAGTGCCTGAGTTCAGGATTATACCCACCACGGCCCAGGTGCACCTCAGTCTCCTCATCTGCAAAATGGAAACACTCTACAACACTGGGCTGCCAGGAGTAGCAATAACATGTATAAAAAGCACCTAGTGGGGTGCCCTGGTGGAGCAGCGGTTTGGTCAGCTGCCTCCAAAGGAGTGCAGTCCACATACATTCGAAGGACTCAGGTTTGTCCCCCAGTCTTGGGGGAGAAGCAATGTGGACAACTAAATAAAATGCTTTCTCCTTTTTCTTTTTCTTTTTAAAAGGAAAGGTGCAGGCAAGAATGAAGGTGAGTAGACAGGCCGGCAGGAATAGTGGAAGCAACACTTTTAGTTGTTCACACCATTTGCTCCCCTCTCCGTTGGTCGGCACCTGAACCTGGGGGTATGTGGCTTTCTCCTGCAGAGCGGCTGACCTAACCGCTGCTCCACCAGGGCGCGACGTATCTTTTCTTTAAAGAAAGAAGATATCCAGCATGGGGCTTTGCTACTTACTGGTAGTGTGTGGATTTATGTTAAGCCCCTTTACTCCTCAGTCTGATTCCGTACTGGAAAGCCTGTGCTTCACCTCCCTCTGCAGCCCCAGATGGAGGTGTCACAACAGAAGCACCTGCAGGAGCCTAGTTGTTAGCAGAATTGCTGTACTGCTTACACTGAAAATAAGTTGGCTTTTAATTTGTTCCTAACTTTCTCCTTCCAAGCAAGCACCGAGGGTGCTCCTGACCCTCTGACGGAGTTTCTGGAACTAGGACACATGTGCCCTCTTTTGGATGTTCCCTGCCCTGTCACCAGGCCCAGACCTGCAGAGACATAGCAACAGGGCCTCAGTCATTTTGGCTGCCCTGAGTGGCAGTTCAGTTTTATTCTTTGTCGAGTGGTAGTTTAAGCATCTGCTGTCGCAAAGTGAGACAAGACCATGGCCCCCGAGGATGTCTGGCTACGACTGGGCCTGGAGACAGGCGCACCTGTGCCCACACGCACAGGTACACTGACTAGCATCCGTATGGAGATAACAGGACTAAAGACCACTTCATGTAGATGAGCAGCTGTGTCACATTCTCTGCAAGATAGCAGACACAGGAGCCCACCAGGGTGCCCCATGTCCCCTCACACAAGCATGTTCTCCATGGAGCCCTCTAAGCATGGGGAGAGGACCAAGGGGACGCCAGTGTCCCAGCACACAGGTACTACCTGGCCACCTGGGAAGGGCTGTGTGTGTCTGAGTTCTTTAAGACTGCCAAGGACTGTGCTCTCTGTCTGTCCTTCACAATTTTTTTCAGTCTCCCTTTTCCTTTTGAAAGGTGAGGTAGGAATGAAGGTGAGTAGGCAGGCAGGCGAGAGGAGAGAGGAGGATTTATTTTATTTATATTCAGTTGTTCACACTGGTTGCTTCCCCCCCAGACCAGAGACTCAAACCCAGGGGATATATGGCCTGCTCCTTTGCAGGCAACTGACCCAACTGCTGCTCCACCAGGGTGTGTCTTCATCATTCATTTTGTAGCTGAGTAATGTCATTTGCACAGACTGGAAGCTTCGTGAGGACTATCCTGCTCAATGCTGTCCCTCTAGTGTCCAGCTTAAGCCTAGCACATGTCTGGCATTCTCTCACCTAGCTCTGGGCAGACACAGGGATGGGGGCATAAAATCACCTGGCCTCCGCCTTTCTCCTTCCCTTCCCCAGGTAGGAAGGCTGTCTGTTTTACCGAGAAAACACATCCACCACTTGCACCTGGGCCCCAGCCCAGCCCCGTCACCTGGAATGACAATGTCTCCGAGTCCCAGCATGGCAAAGTTGTCAGCTTCGAGGCCCTTCTCCAGCAGATCCTGGGGAAACACCACTGCAGGGGGAGTAGGGAAGTGAGGTGCTGGTCAGTGCCCTAGCCCCTACCTCTACTGCAGGAATTTCACACGCTTGCATTTTTATGAGGGGGTGTGGGGAGGCAAGAGGCTGTTGACAGGCTAGAGGGCAATGTCTCCATCTAGAGCCACAGCTGGTTCGAGTGGGAAAGACCCTAGAGTCATCTAGGACAAAGTCTAATGCGTCTCTTGAGCCAGAATTCATCCACCGTACAATTTCAGCGTCCTTTTCTAGCCGTGGAACACTTAAAACGGGATCACTCCGAGGTTAGCGCACCGACGAGATAAGAGCGCCCATACAGGGCTGCTCTCTATGAGATTTCCCCTCTTACTACAGCAGGGATGCAGATGGCCTTATTCTGAAGTGAGGAAGCCCGGGGTATAAGCTTTCTGCCACAGATGAGAAGGGCATCCACCTGCAGAGTCCTTGCGTCAGGCTCTCACTCAGATATCCTGCTTGCTGGTTCATTTGGATAAATGCAGACCGAGAGACATATCTCTCTGTGTCCAGTTATTGGCAAGAGCTGGTTGCAACTGGATTTCATCCATAGGGCCTTGTAGGGAGAAGAGCAATTATGAATGGATGTCACAGTCACACCATGAGTCCAAATCCTGATTCTGCTGTCTGACTGCACAGGTTACTTAATAATTCTCTACCTTAGTTTTCTCACCTGTGAAATGGGTACAACAGACCTGAACCCAGAGGATGTGGTGAGGATTAGATGACTTGCACATTTTCAGCTGCTTCCCCATGCCTTCTTTACTAACCTGTGTGGGGGACAGCCTTCCCAAGTTCCCTGATTGACAATCAGGACAACCCGAGTTCCCCAATGGGTGGTCATGTGACCCAGACCCGGCCAGTAAGGAAGCAGCAGTAGCTGGGGGTTGTGGCTAAGCTTGTGCTTCCCCAACAAACATGTTATCTGCGTCTACTTCTTCCCATGGTGAATGCACACCACACAATGATTTACAGGTCTCTTCATTTGACCCTCTCCATGCTGGTACCATTCAATTCTGAGGAGTAGCTTTGGAATCACAGGCCAGAGCGGTGAAGGCACCTAAGGTCACAGAGCCAACAAATGCCAGATCTGGGACCGAAGTCCAGGCTGTCTGACTTCAGCATTTGTGCACTCAGCCCCTTTGCTGAAGCTGGACTCCATCAAAAGATGGTGCATGCGTGGTCAAAAGTATTCAGCCTTGACCATGCAGGAGAGTTTTCCCGACACCGTGGCTGGGCTCATCCATCACACATGTGGGGTTAACTCTGGCTCGCTCAGTGTCTGTTCCTTGCTCTGGAGAACTGCTCTCACCTTACACTCTTGGTTTTGGGGGGCTGCCAATTCAAAAACGCTCTACTCTCAGGCACTGGCAACGGTAGTGACCCAGGCCTGCTCCCAGTGGCCCTTTGTCTCCCCAGCAGGATGCCTGGCTCATGGGTCAGGCCCCACAGGTTTATTCAAGCCAAAGCAGGGAGAAACCTATTGTCTCTTGGGTCATTCAACCGGGACCGCAGCATCTGGGGACAGACTGCGGCCATGAGCCCTTCTCTAGTGTATGGAGACCGTGAGAAAGACAGTTCTTGACTCTCTGAGGCCAATGTCACGGCTCCCCTCGGCGCTGCCCACTGTTCGTGTGTCGGCGTGTTCCCACCCTCCTTGCTGTCGTGACTTTCTCTCCTCCTCTGGGTTTCCTGACCCCAGAGGCAATTCTTGATTGATCTAAGGCTTAAGCTCTAAGCTAATCATGCTTTTCCCATCTTCCTTCTTGATGACTGGTTTGGATCTGGGCCTATGACCCAATTTTGGTCAGTGAAACATGAAGGAGGTTGTGGGAGGACTTAGGGAAAACAGCCCTTTCTCAGGAAAAACACAAAGTTCCCCCTTTCTGCCTCCACACATGGCTGTGTGAGGCTCCGTGCTAGGAACTGTGGCCAACATCTCGGGACCACAGAGAGAGGAGCTCAGGGAAGGAGACACACTGGGAACAGGGTGGGAGGATGGGCGACTCCATGAGGGTCACATGCCCAACCTGGAGATGTGGCTACTGTGCCTGCCACAGTGTGAGGGGGCAAGTTTCTGTACTTAAGATGCCTGTAGCTGGATTTCCTAGTCTTTTCAAACAAGGGAGACCAGAACCAGGCAGCATGAGAGACGGGGAACAAAGAACCCAACAGCTTGTACTAAAGGCTCCAGGGAAGAGGCACGCTCCCTCCTGGCGTGGCCTCCCCTCTGGACTTACAACCTATCACATGCCGAGTTAGACCCCGCTCTGCACTGGCTCCCCATGGTTCACCCCACAGCACACTGTGCAGTGACCAGGGGTGAGGCCACGCTGTGGAGGGAGACGTGGGTGCTCTGGACGCAGCCACATGAATTACTGAGGAAACCAGGCTGGAGACACAGAAGCTTGGAGGAGGAGGAGGTGAGAGGGGAGATGTGATCAGAAAAGGGGACAGAGGGCTGGGTTGCCTGGGGGCAGGGGTATGTGTGTGGTCACTTACGTTTTATTGGTGCCTCAAAGGACTTGGCCACTGTCACCATCACGTTGGTGCCAAATACCTAAACGAGAGGAGAGGAGTCTGGAGGGAGATGAGGGCTGAGTGGGAGAGATTGGCTGTCCTTGGGCTTCTCGAGGTGCTGCTGCCCACGATCGATGATCGATCGGTGGGAGTGGGATGGAGCGGGACGGGGTGGGGTGGGGGGGTCGGGTTCGGGGCTGCAAAGAGGGACAAGTCTAAGGAACTGGAAAAGGGCATGTGATGGCCCCAGCCAGGCACCCTGTGTTTGTTCAGCGTTTTGCTCCTTCCAGGAGACAAAAGTCCTCCAGCACCACCCATGGAAGGGGAAGAGGCCATCGAGGCCAAGGAAAGGGAGCCGAGTCAGACTGCCCTCCATCACAGCGAAGCTCTTGGGCCAGGTGCGCAGCCAGTTTCCACACTCACAGCATCCAGATGTCCCTAAGTCTCAACTGGCTGTGGAGACAGGATTAAAACACCCCCACAGCGGGGAGGAAGACTCGAGGGTGGCTGAGGCACCAGGTGTAGGGCGGGCTCTCAGAAAGTGGGGGCATCTTCTCTCACCTGTCAGACGAGGGCAGCTGGACCCTGGGAGGACCTGCCCCAGGATCTAGACGTCCAGCCAGAGCAGGTGCCCTCCAGCCATGACTGTGCTTGGGTCAAGAGGCGGGGAGTAGAAGACAAGGGGTCTGGCAGTAAGATGCCCCTCAGCCGCTGCCCCACTCACCCAGAACACGTCGTAGATGAAGAGCCCGCCCAGCAGGATGCAGCCGGTGCTGACATTGTTCAGGTGCAGGAGCTCCACCCCGTTCAGGGAGAAGGCCAGGCCAAAGAGGTTGTTGGCGATCCAGTGCTGGGGAGGTGAGACCAGACTGCTGTGCCCGCAGCCCACCCCTCCCCAACAGCGCCCCCTCCCCAGGGCCTGCTACTCACCTTCCTCAGCAGGTACCAGACACCAACGATGCTGCTCAGGCCCAGGCACACCAGGTCCTTGGTGTCAAACTCATAATTGATGATCTCTGGGCAGAGAGGCCGGGTAAGTCCAGTCCCCGGGGCGGGGCTGCCCCTCCCACCTGTCAGCCCCTGGACGGAGGAGGGCATGGCTGTGGGCACTGTCAGAGGCCCAGAGGCCAGGGTCCTCACTGGAGCCACGCGCAGCCCCTGTGATTTCCCAGGGGACAGGACACAGGCCCAGGGAGAAGGCAAGACTAACAGCGGGTCAGGGGTAAGGTGGCAGGGCTGGAAGCACAGGTTCTGTGCTTGCAGGTGGGTGACCTCAGGGAGCGGCACTTGGCATAGGGCCCGGCACCCAGTGGGTGCTGCATCGATGCTGCTGCCGTGGAGCCCAAGTCTTTAGCAAGGTCCCAGCTCACTAGGAACCTTTCTATTTATCACCAAAGGAGCCAAGCAGCAGCCCTACACCACAAGCAGAGGAGAGAGAGAAGACATGGAGGAGAAAAGAACAGGAGAGGCGCATCCTGGTGGAGCAGTGGTTAGGTCAATTGCCTTCAAAGGATCGCAGGCCACATACCCCTGGGTTCATGTCCTGGGTCCAGGGAGGGGGTGGAAACAACCAGTTTGAACAAGTAAATAAAAATAAAATAAAATGTTTCTTTCTTCTCTCTGTTCCTGCCTGAACTTTTCCTTTACAAAAAGCATGTATTTTAAAAAGACAGGAGGGAGTCCTGGAGGCTGCCCTGTGGAGCCCTGTAGGAGACCCATTCTCCATCACTCCAAGTCTCCTGAGAAAGAAGCCCAGAGGGGTGGTGCCTACGGTCACAGAGTTCTTTTTCTTTTTCTTTTTTTAAAGGGAAGGTACAGGCAGGAATGAAGACCAGCAGAGGCAGGCAGGCAGGGAGAGGAGGAAGAAGCACTTCGTTTATTTTATTTAGTTGTTCATCTTGACTGTTCCCACCAGCCCAGGGACTACAATCAGGGACCCTGGGATGGATGTGGACTGCGCCCAAGCCTACTCCACCGGGGCGCCCACAGAGCCACTTCTTTAGACTCCGAAGAGGAGCAGACCGCTGGTCGGCACCGACGTCTGCTCTCTCCTCTAGTAACAGCACTGATGGTTTCTAACTGGACATGAGGCCAGCTGGCTCATGGACACATTCTCCGGCTCCCTGTGATTGTGTGGCCCGTGACACAGCTGCCTCCTTCTCTCAGACCACGGCGCGATGGTGTGCCACCCTGGACCCAAGGGCACCGGCATGCGGCAGACAGCCGCCAGACAGGGCCCCAAACACCCTGTGGGGCAAAGCTGAGCTTTTTAAAAATAAACCCAGCAATCA
Source organism: Solenodon paradoxus (assembly GCA_004363575.1). Lineage (NCBI taxonomy): Eukaryota > Metazoa > Chordata > Mammalia > Eulipotyphla > Solenodontidae > Solenodon > Solenodon paradoxus. Next base: position 59,737 of record RJWH01001524.1, on the reverse strand, counting down.
TTTATTGGGCACAGATGCTCTAGAGGTGCATAAAAGGATCACAAACCCGCTGTTCTCTAGGGACACGGGAGCATGTCCGAGGTACCACTAAGCATGACTTTCAGACATGAGAGAAGTATCCTGCTACGGCGTTTGAACCCAGATCCCAACTGAGCCCCAAAGCCCAGGTTTTACCCAACTCCCTGTAGTTTTCATCTTTAAAATCCGTGAAACCCCACTTGCAAATCTGACACTAATCAGACACGACACATGGAGCGCCTCCTGGGACCAGGCCGTATGGCGAGGACTCATCACGTACTCGCTATCCTAACCACAGGCCTAGGAGGCAGGTTCTAGACTGTCCTTTTCATTTTCTGATGAAAAAACCAAAAACAGAACAGCCCAGGCTCAGGGATCCCCTTGCTCGCACAGCATGGGGATCTGGGCCACCCGCCCCACCACCTGCTTGTTAGAGAAAGGGGTGGAGCGGGAGACGCCCGCGGCATGCCCACGGTGGGGCAGGAGGCAGCACTGACCTTCCTTGCTCTCCCCAGAGCCCTGTGTGAAGAGCAGCTGGTACTGTCGGTTTGGGAAGTTGGCTGGAAAAAACTTATTCATGAAGGGGCTGGAAGGAAAGACAAAGCAGGTCAGGAAAGTGTCTCCTTGGGCAACCACAACTCCACATGACACACGCAGACATGTTGTCCAGCTGTCACCTCCCGACACCCTCACAGCTGCCCCAAGTAGGTGCTATTGTCCCATTTTACAGGTGGAGTGACAGAGGCCCTCGCAGAGTCAACTATTGCCCAGGGTCACAGTAGGAGTCAACATCTGAGCTGAGATTTGAATCCTAGGTCTCTGGACTCAGTGCTTCTGAACATTTTGGTTATCACCCCAAAAACACAAAGTAGAGGCAGACAGACTTTCATGGAAAACCAGTTTTTAGAAGAGCGATGGGTTCCCAAATTTGGCCTAATGTAGCCCAAACACCACCTGTATGAGCATTCTGTCAAGAATGATTACTCCTGGATCTATTCCAGATCTGTCGTCAGATGACTGATGGTCACCCCTACCCCAGTCCCTGGCTGGATGGTTCTGGGCTGGATGGATCATAGGCCCCAGGCCAGGCACACCCTCACATTCACTCTTTCCCGAGGCTGCTGATGCTCAGAATGGGCTTGGCTTCCTTCCAGAAGCATTCTGATTACTCAGCATAGTTCACTTCCTGGAAGGCACTGCGGCTTTTTTCTGAATCACCTTCAGAACAAGATTAGCTAACCAGGGCCTCTTGGCCCAGCCTGGTCATGGAGGCAGCAGTGCTGTGGAGTGACTATAGCCTTGAAACCTACTTTGTTGCGACCCAATCCTGTGGCCCTGGGAAAGCTGTTTCAGTGGCTCAGTGTCCTCGACTGATGTGGGGATAATGACAGCACCTGCTATGAAGATCTGAGAAGGCAGGGAGAAGCTGAGCCCAGCACTGGATCACAAGTGGGATGTGAGAGCTGTGAGTGTCTGTCATCACTGGTGGTTATCTAGAGCCTGAGCTGAAAAGCAGCCGGCAACAACGATCTGAGTGACAGTGGCTAATGAGGTAGGTGAATCAGAAGGACCAATCGACTGAGAGTAATAGAGGCAGGCCAAGAAGTGCCCAGGGCACAGTGGCAAAGTCAAGGAACGAGAGGTTTCTTTCTAAGACCCTGGAGCTGGGATGGACGAGACTGGATGCTACTTTCAGTTCAGTGTACTGAGTCACTGGGGCAGTCTGATGGTGTGCACAGAGGCTGAGAGTAGGTCTGAGGAGCTAAGCCCTTCACTCCAGTCTGGCCTCTTCCTTGGGAGCTTGATGCTTAGCTCTTAATCAGCAGAGTGCAGAGTGTGGACTCTAAAGTCAGACTTCATGGTGCAAATCCGGCTCTGCCCTGTTAGCTACATGACCTTGGAAAAGTTACGTTAAGTGCTCTGTGTAGCTCCTTCCTTATCTGGAGCACTAAGACAGTGTCTCTCTCACAGGAGGACTCCTGTATGGATGGCTGGTGCCCTGCCAGCCCAGCTGCAGCTTCAATGGAAGTGGGAAGTCTCTAGCTTGTTTCCTAGCCTGACAGGGGTTGCTGGGTGAGATATGGCAAGAGACAAGCAACCTGGCTGGTGTGAGGCTGAATGTGAGGCCAGGGGTCCTGTCTCCTCATCCCCCACCCAGCGGGAGGCAATGTGCTGAGTACCTCTGCACGCAGACCTCTGTAGTAGGCAGATTCTTTCTGGTGCTCAATGGCTCAGGTCAAAACTAAAGGTCACTGCTTCCTGCTGGGAAATCACATCCTGGTGCCCTTCTCAGAGGCGAAAGGCAAGGGTGAGTAAAACTGGTGATTTGGGCCTTTTTTTCCTCTAAAGGTCAGCTGAGCTCAGAGGTGGTAAAAATAAGCAGAGGCTCCCTTGGTAGGTAGGATTTTGGCTTGGGCTTGAGTCCTGGTGACTGTGCAAGGTGAAGACAGGCTGAAGCCCCTGCCTTCCCTGACACCCCAATTTGTGCCTTTTTTCCAGAGAGCTTGGGCTGGGGCAGGGCACGGTGGTAGATGCTGAAGAACTCCTAGAAAAATCCAGGCTGGGCCGACGCTGCTTGGGGTTTTCAGCAGGCCTCTCCTCTGCAATCCACAGTCCACGGGACCACTGGGAGAGGGCGCCAGCCCCTTAAACTCCGCCCCTTCACCCAAGCTGCAAAGAGTTTTGGGAATCTGTCAGACAAGGGCTCAAACCCACCCTCTGTTCCTACCAGCTGTGAATCTGGTGACACAGGCCCGCTGAGCCTCGATTTACCAGTCTCAAACCTTCAGACCTTGTTTTGAACGCTGAGGAAGGTCTGACTCTAAAGTCAGATCTAAAGAGCTCATCAAAATTCTGAAACACTAAAGACTTTCTCTGAGAAAGTGTTTAAGAAAACTCAATGTTTGGTCTGTATCAAATTTTTAGAGGAGAGCGTCACCGCGTCTTGTGGGCACCCCCTCTGCTATGGTCACTCATTATTTTAATATATTTTCAAGCCACAATTTGTGCTCTAAATTTTTCTTTAGAGGAAAAGTGCCTGCAGGAATAAAGGCGAGCAGACAGGTAGGGCGAGAGAGGAAGAAGCAGCATTTTATTTATTTTATTTACTTGTTCATCTAGTTGTTCCCACCGATCCCGGATGTGAACCCTGGTCTTTGGATGCATGTGGGCTGTGTCCCAAACCTACTCCAACAGGGCTTGCCCGTGCTCTAATGCTATCAGAAAAGGACCCTTGGTGCACCCAAGTGTAGCCGTGGTTCGGTCAGCTGCCTTAGACTGGCACAGTCCACATACATCCCAAGGATACCTGTTATGTCCTGGGGCTGGGGGAACAATCAAGATAAAGTACATAAAACAAATAAAACACTTCTTCCACCTCTCTCTTCTTGCCTGCAACTTTCCTTAAAAAAAAAAAAAAAAAAAAAAAAAAATTCCCTTGTTAATTTTTAATCACTAACAAATTTTATCATGCCGGTTTAGCTTTGTAGGTTCTATTATATGCTGATAATTCTTATCAGTAAACAATATGAGTTGGTTAACAGACAGATAATTGCTTCTTGGCTAGTCCATGAACATTTGAGACAATATTCTGTAGCAATTGTTCTAAAGGGGGAAAACATGTTTGGTGTCACATGACACAGGTTCCAACTATCCTGCCTGGGCAGTTGCATGATCTATTTTACATGGTTACTGAGATTCTGTGAAATCATTACTCAGCACAGAGCCTGATGTGGCTTTCAAGTGGCTTTCGAAATCTACAGGTTCTCTCTGAGGTGGTAACTGGGCTGTGAGGAGGCCAGGGGTTTCAGGCCTCTTAGAGTTGGGGTGGGATGGCCTCCAGGTGGGGATCCCACTCAGCATGGAAAAGGAGGCACCCCAGTGCCTGGAAGTATCTTCTCCCACCCCACCTAGTGCATCAGGAAAGGAGAGTTTTGTCATTGAGGAAAGGCAACTGGATCTGCCACCATCGCTACCATCTTGCTGGGCCCAGGTGACCGAGGATTAGGAGCTGGATCAGAATTCTCCCACGGTGGGCAGACATGATCTTGTGGGTAAGGCATAGGTGTAGTTGAAGACAACACTAATAGTCAGAAGATGAGAGTTCAAGTCCCAGCTGTGTGACCTTGGGCCAGCCACCTAACTCATCGTGTACCTGGCATGGTGCTTGAGGTGTCTCAGTTGTGATTCACTGAACCTCCCTACACCCCTGTGAGGAGGTGCTGGCAGTGTCTCCGTTTTGTAGGCGGAGAAGCTGAAGCTCAGACAGCTCAACTGACTGACACAAACTAGAGAGTGCGGTTCCAGGGAGGTCTGCCTCTCGAGCCCATATCCTGACCACATTGACCTGCCAGGCGCCGAGAGGAATGAGTCACACCCACCTGCACTTTGCGAGCAGATCCTGCTTTTTCACTAGCTTTCTCTCTGGCTTCTCTGGGAAGATCCCAGCTGTGCCCTCAACATGGGCAGACCTTCCAGCTCCTGGCCTGACCTCTCCCTTTACTGCACCTCTTCCAAGTTTCCTGCCCTTCAAAGCCAAGTTCACTCTGCGTCCCTTCCTCCTGGGAACTTCCCTTGGTCTGCCGGCCACCTCGTGGTGTAATTCGTTGCTATCCTGAGGCCACCTCAAGGCCACATGGAACACATTGGGATGCTCTTATAGTCACAAGCTAGGGGCAGAGCTGCCGCATGTTTACAGTGCACTGAGAACTGGTCTGTCCAAAAGGTCAACAGCAGCCCCACCTGAGGGTCGCTGGCCTACAGTTCATCCCCAGGGAAGTGACATAGCAAGTGGCAATCTGTGCAGGTGGCAGTGCAGAAAGGATGGGCTCTGGGGCCACGCACACCTGGGTTTGAATCTTGACTCTGATGCTTATCAGCTGTGTAATCCTAGCAAAATTCTTAATCTCGCCAAGCTTCAGTTTCCAAATGCAACACAGGATTGATTCAAAGTAGCAGCGAACTGTAGTTAAGGTGATCTGGAGGGTCACACAGCTAACAGCAGACTGAATTAGCAGTTACCGAACATATTAAGCACCAGATCCCACTCTGCAAGTTTTCCATATGAACCCTGAGGAAAGCCCGATCGTTTTTCTCCATATTCAGGTGAGGAAATAGAGGCCAGAGAGATTAAGAAACTTTCCCAAAGCCACAGGGTTATTAAGTGGCAGAGTATGGATGGAAAGTCAGGTCGCCCAATTCCAGAGTCTGCACCCCAAACTTCTCTCTCCTTGCTCTCGTTATGAAGAGGAACCGAGCTGGTGCTTGGGGCAGCAGGCATGGCACCTGGGAGGTGGCACTGTTACAGCGCATCTTAGCACTGCGACAACGCAGGTAACACCACCGTTCATGAACGACTTTCCTAAAAACAGTGTTGATAGGAACACCCACTGGACACTCTCGGTACTCTCTGTGGCCCCGAGGTTACAGCTTTCGTCCTAGGTCACCCAGTGTGACACGGGGAAAGAGTCCCTGGAGTTTTACAGCCAGGATTCAAACCTGGCTCTCAATGATGCCAAAGGTCAGGTTCTCATCCAAGACCCTGTACTGGCTCCTGGGAAAGCTGCTTCAAATGCTGCAGAGATGCCTTCTGACCTGATGGTGTGGGACAGGGCCAGGATTCCCAGCACGAAGAAATACATGGACAGCAAGAGGTTGATGTACTCCTGGGAGAATATCTGAGGCAGAAAGACAAAGAAATGGAAGTCAGGCCTGCTGGTGGCTGTGGGGAATGGTATTGGGAAGAATCTTAGCACTAGGAGTCTTTTGGATTGTGGCTATGGGGAAAAAGGGGAGTACCTTAAATCCCCAGATGTGCCTCCTGAAGGCGCCTGTCATATAGTGGCGCTTTTACCTGGAGACAGGCATTATGTTGTTTGTGCCCAGAAACAGCATAGTCTGAGAGAGCCCTGAAGCTCCGAACCTCTCCGAGTTTCCTTCCTCTGCTCAAAACCCAGGGAGGCTCCCTCAGTGGCCGCCCAGGCCCTGAGCAAGCTGGCTGCCACCATCTCTGTCTGTCCTCTGTCTGCATCATGCTCTTCGGGATGATGGGCCCACAGCCACATGGGAAGGTTGGGCAGCAGGCCCCGGCCGCTGCTTCTTGGTCTTATTGCAGGTGGAACTGAGAAGTGTTCTCCTTCACATGCTCTGAGCCAGCAGTCACACAAGCAAGTCTGGACTTGGGGGATGCTATGCCATGCCACTCCACGTCTGTGGTCTCATCTTCTGAATGTGACCGGACAGGTTCTAACTAGGAGGGAAAAACGTGCTTGGCGGCGGGGCACAGACAGTGCGTCGTCGAGTTGGGTGCTTATGGAGTCCGCGAACCCCAGCTTGATTGCGTCGCTCCCCTCTGCTCTCACCAGCTTCGGCCTACGCCAGGCTGGTCTCATCCCACATGCAGGGCACCGGCCACATTCTGGCACAGGTCCTGTGCACAAGGCTCTGCTGCCAGGACGTGCTTGCTCCACCGAGGCTGCCCTGACTGGTCTTCAGCTCTTGGCTCACGAACTCTCCTTGACACGACTACCCCTCACTAGTGCAGCTCACAGCCGCTGATCCTACTAAGTGCGGGGCACTGGGATGCAGTAAGAAAGAAAGCGGAAAAGTCCCGCCTGCGTGCAGTTCAAGCATCAGTGAAAGACCCTCCAAATAAAGCGGCATGCTGCCACACCGCGGGTGAAGGGGCATAGGGATGAAAGCAAAGCAGGCCAAGAGAGTGAAGACGGTGGGCTGCTACCTCAGATGGCGGCAGGGAGAGCCCAATGGGAGGACACCAGACTGTGAGGAGCAGAGCTGCAAAGGTCAGGGAGCGGCTGTGAGGATAACCCAGGGAATAGAATCTGAGGCGGCGGGAAGGGAGGGACGGGGCCTGTGAGCCTGCAGCTGAGGGGTGGGCAGAGAGGAAGAGCGGTTGGAAGGTTAAGAGGGAGTCAGACCCGGCAGGGTTCTGGGTGAGGTGACGCCTGAGGGGACCCCTCTGTTGCCGTGTGGAGGCAGATAGCCTGGTGAGGACGGTTCCGCACAGTCTGATGGAGCAGGGGACGTGGCCAGCAGTGGTCCTATCCCAGTTCTGCTCTGGGACGTGCTTAGAAAGAGCGAGATGAGTCCCGGGGCTTGCGGAGCAGCAAGGGACGGAGGTGCCGCTGTCCGAGCTGGGACTAGGGCAGGAGCTGTTCCGAGCGGGTTCTTGCGTGCTCGCCCGGCACCAGCCCCGGCCTCCCTCCCAGCACTCCCTGGGACAGTCACGTCCTATTTCTCTCTGTTGATTGGTGTCTGGAGTAGGCCAGGGATGGGCACTTTTTCTCACTGTGGGGTCCCCGGCACCGAGCAGCAGATCTGGTGCAATGTTTCTAGAATGACTGAAGGCACCGTATGAGAAGCAGCTCTGAGTGCACTTAGGCGTGCGGACTATGCTCTACTTCTGAGTAAATTATACATTGATTATGCGGTGTCCCGCTCACATTCGTCTTTCACTGTGGGCTGTGACGTGTGCAGCAGGTCTCTTCTCCCGGGTGCTTTGGCTGCAGGTCACAGCCACGCCCGTGTCAGAACCACCAGAGGCAAAAGCACAAGTCTGAAGAGCAGGGGTCAGGTGTGGCCCCCACCCGAGGGTTTACCCTATTTTAACTGTCCCTTTAATCTCCTCCTTTACTTTTCTTCTACTCTTGGATTTAACTTTCATAAGCTGCCTCAAAGAATTCGGATGAGGGAGGAGAAAGGAAATTTTGATTTTGAGAAATGCTACAAACTCTGGAGGAGAGGAAGACGTGGCAGAGTAAAGCCACTGTTAAGGAAGCCAAGTGAGCAGTTGTCAGTCTAGACTGTGTTGTGGAGGAATCCGGTGGCTGTTGTCCAGGCAGCTGCCTTCACAAATCTCCCCGTGAACACTCTGGAGACAGACAGAGAGGTATTCCTTGTCCTACTGCACCAGGCAGGCTGGGGTTTACCTGCCTGGAGAGGAGGACAGGCTGAAGAAGAGGCATGTGTGCCTTAAATAAAAATGTTCATACCCTCCGCTGCGTGAGCATCCAGCCTAAAGAACCTAAACACTGACAATGTCAGAAGGCCTTGAGGCAAGGGCCTGGGTGTGTACTGCTGACAGCAGGGCAGACTTACAGCCAAGTCAGAGAGTTGCAGAGGGTCTCCAGGTCTAAGGCAGAGGAAAAGGAAGAGAGGCAGACACACTGCATAGCTCTCATCATGGAAACCAGACTCTCAACATATACACATATACAGATACACTAACAGCACATATTTTATAAGGAGACATACACAGCTAAGGACATAAATCAAAGGCATTAGAGCGGGTACCTCTAGTGGCGAAGGAAATGAAGGTGGGAATGGAGATGGGTGTAAGGGGTGATGGGGAGAACAGAAAAAGGAGGGGGCCTGGCACGGACCAATGATAGTGTGTTATGAACCAAAGCAGTGACAAATTCAATGCTCCACTTGAGGTCTAGGGTGGGAGGAAAAAAAAAGGATCAGCGAATGTCTAAGTCATCTGATGCACTCTTAGTTACAAGAGTAAAAACCAGAGTGACTTTTTCTGCTTAGAGTGAGGGACTGCGCTAAGCTAGCTGTTGTGTATCTGCTTATGGGGACAGTCTGAAACTTTCAAAAATTGTGGCTCTGATCCAAGAATGAGGGAACAATGGAATAGGAAACCAGTATGGAAAATCACTCACTCTCGGTCTGTGAAAATAAAGAAATGTGTGCCACCCACCGCAGGTGCAAGTACAGGGAAGCCAGCATACTTGTAATTGTCAGAAGGAATGTAAACTGGTACAATTTTTGGGAGGGCTTTGACACTATCTGTCCAAATGACAAGTGCTCTCTGACCTGCTAATTCTACTGCAGACACACTTGAGAATATGTGCATGTGTCCCTGTGCACTGGGGTGACATCCCGCCACTAAATATGCCTCAAGGCACCCCAAAGCAGAGCCAGGACCAGCGGTTAAGGTAAAGGAGGCACATCTGTCTGTGTTGATACAAAAATATCTCCATGGTAAGAATTATATGTTTGCTATATTTATTTGTTTCTAACTGTTAACACAAATGTAATTCTATGAATAAAAGATTCAAAAGAAATTACATTCGGGAAAGGATTATGGCTCATTTACACCTTCCCTTAAGCTGAAAAAAAAACCCCCAAACTTTAAAACTGTGTACATTTACTTTAAAAATGTAAATTAAATCATCCTTGAGGAATTTTCAGTGACTAGGAAAACAGTGCCTACGTAACATTAAAAAGCTCCAAAGACACAACGATACAGTAACAATATTTCATAACTATGTTAAAATGATGCCCATTTAAAGTCTGAACGATGTGCCAAAAAGTGATTATATCTGTGGACTTTTCCCTCACTTTGAGTTTTCTACACACATTACTCCGATGATCAAAAATAGTGCCCACTATGTTTGTGTAGTAACATGAGGCAATGCTTATGACGTCACTAACGTGAAGTGGAAAAGCAGCTACAGAACGGAAGACGCCGCCGCCACGGAGGACCATGCACGGGAAGAACAGGGGAAGGACACACCTCCGAAGGGAATCTGTGACTGTCCCTGGCAGTGGGGTTTTGGATGACTGCTGTTTTTCCCTTTTTACTTTTCTGTGTTTTCCACGTTTTCAACATTGAGCCTGTGCAACTTTTATTGGGAAAATAAACCTCAATAAATTGAAAGAAAAAAACAAAACAAAAAACAAAAAACAAACAGAAAACAATTAGTAAGGTAGAGGTATGTCTGACACAAGCTAGATCCCACCCCAACATAAACCGTATGACGCAACCAAAGCAGTATCATGAAAGCAAAACAAAAGACTGCCTGGACCGAGGGGACAGGCTGGTGGGAAGGAGTCCCAAACACCACCCAGGGGGCTTGTCTCTGGGTCATGGGGCCAGGGGTCAATTATGTTTTTCCTGCTCCTTATTTTCTATAAATGAACATGCATCTCTCCTGAGATGGGAAAATAAAGCAGTCATTTAATGTAGGCAACGACACAGGTGGCAAAGGACTTACTTTGAAGAAGAGGTAGAGACCCAAGAGTGTGCAGCTGGCGATGATGGGGAAGCGGGCGGCGTCCCGGCTGGTGATGGTCTCGGGCATGTCCGAGGCATTCTAGAGGGAAGAGAGGTGCCTACTGAGCGGGGCATGGCTCTGAAGTACTGGTGAGGATGCAACGCCCCAATTGTGCACACGTCCCCCACCCGCCCTGCCACCGTCTGTCCCAGCTCAGCCAGGTGCCTCAGTTTTCCTGACTCAAGGCTTCTGTTCATGCTGTTCTGCTGCCGGGTGCTGCCTGTCCACCCACCCTGGGCAGGATGCCCTCATCCCATCACTTTGCCATGAGGCAATCGGGAACCTGACAGGGACACCCAGTGAGGACAAATGAGAAGGGCTGTGGCCGAGGCAGTTATGGTGTAAGAACTGAAAGAAAACCATGGGCACTGGCTCCCACAGTAGTGCCAGACCTCGTGAGACCTATTTCCAATTTCCTCCTGGATTAGCTGAGGTAAATATCATGAGTCTTTTATCTGGTAGGTCGTGAATATTCTGAGTGGAAGTGAGCCAGCAACAAACAAAACTGACAATGGTGGAAGTGCACATGGGAAGAGAGCAACTGTAAGATGCCAATCTTGACAACATTTTAAATAATCTGGAAAGAGTAAAAGCCACAATTAGATTTACAATGGCAGATGCTATCTATGGCTGTCAAGACTGTGATCTGGGCAAAGAGCTGACAAGGATAAATATTTATACGAAAAGGAACTGAATGCAATCAAAATAATTTCAGTATCAAAAGGGAAAAATTGAAATTGGAGTAACAGTGCTGCATAGGAATTAAATCAGCTTCAGAGAATTCATGCCAAAAGACTTTCTAATCAAAACCCACCAATTGTTGTACAATTCTGGCTTAAATTATATTAAAAAACAGAACCAAGAGCTTTCAGGATCATGATGTTCTTTCTCCATGGCCTCTCTGCAAAATCCGCATCCCTCAAGGACCCAGCAATGCACTGCTGTGATGTCTTTCCAGATCCCTCCCTGGCACGGCCCGGGATTTCACCATCACTATTCTCATCCTGCGAGGAAGGCACCAGGACGCCTGGGACGAGGGTCAAGTTTAGCTGCAGAGTCTCACAGGTGCACCCTGGTGGCCCAGTGGATAAGGCCACCGGATGTAGTGCACGTACATCCCAAGGACCCAGGATGGGGTGGAAGGATAACCAAAATGAACAACGAAAATATTTAAAAATGCCCCATCTTTTCTTTACCTGTCTGCTTACCTACTTGCCTTCATTCCTGCCTGCATTTTTCGATAAAAACAAAAAAAAGAAAACCAAAAAAAAAAACAGGACAAAACATGCTAAGGAGAAATTTCTGGAAAGGTAGATTTTGGCTCAGGGAGGCCTTGTGCCCCAGAGTTAAAGGCTGAAGGGGAAAAAAGATGGGGGCACAGGGCAGTGAGTCCATGAAGTACCCACTAGGAGTTGGACATGTGGGAACCTAGATGCATTTACGCCAGCACTTTGGGTGCAAAGTGGTCCAGCCTTCTGGCAGGTGTATCAAAGGGCAATTCTCGCATGTCAAAGATACAGGAAAAGGTGTCATCATCGGGAAAGATGTCCATGCCCACTCTTAACGAGAGGCACTCAAATGAAGACAGAGATTGTTTTTATAATTATTCAAATGGCAAAAATTCACATCTGATTTGACATGAGTTGGTGAGGTTAGATGGTAAGGTTATCATCTTTGGAGACATTTACATACACGTATAAATACACACGTGCATGCTATGTACATGTATACATATTATGTGTAAATCACAAACACACATACTCTTTGCCCAAGCAATTCCACTTACAGAATTTTCCCTACAGCTATAATTTACTTCTATGCCAAATGATACATAATTGCTGCTCTATTAATGGCTTGCTGGGAGACTGAGACACATCGTTTTCTTTCTGAGCCTCAGTTTACTCATTTGTGAGACAGGGTGACAATCTCTAGCTTTACTCACGTTAAAAAGGCTCAGGGGCTTAAATCAAATCAAATAAGGCACAGAAGCCGGAGGACTGTCGAGTAGCAAGACTGCAGGAGGGGCAGTGATTACAGGGAGAGGGGACCGGGAGGCCTTGAATGCTGCAGGGCTGAGCAGCCCAGGCCCCGGGCTGCAGGTGGCTGGGGGCCAGCATGGGCACCGAGACGCAGGGCGATAACCCCTGCCCCTGCACCCCAGTCCTGGTTCCTGCCTCTGGCAGCAGTGTGCTGTGGAGCTCGGGAAAACCCCACACCCGCTGTGCGCACCTCCACGACTTAACATATTTCCTGTGTAGCAGTAACGTGGGCACAAAGCAAAGGAGAGTGCTGTGACCTGGAAGAGTTCACAGGAAGCTAGGTCAAGACCTTGACATTTAAACAGAACATCACAGTCCAGTGTGACACGTGACAGAAGACACATTTACTGGTGCAATACACAAAATGGGTGCTCAACGACTGAGAGGGCTCTGCTTTTTCCACCGTGGGACTCTGGGGAAGCTGTGCCCTGGGTGCTGACATCCTCCGCTGGAAGCCCCGAGTGCCGTGCCTGGAGACTGCACTCCACAGCCCTTTCAGTTCAGCCCAGTGTCCTGGGCGGGAAGAGGCTTAATATTACTTGATGACCAACCATGGCTGGACAGATGCTCCGCCATTCAGGACTCTGGTTTCCTGTTATAAATACCCAACCCTGCGATGCTGAGTCAGGATGGAGGACTGGGATCTGACAACAAAAGTAATAAAGCTAACATCTACTGAGAGTTTTCTAGATGCCAGGCACAGTTGGAGATGCCTTACCTGATTTCATTCTCACAAAACCCCAGGAAGCAGGTACTTGGGATAGTCCCATGTTACAGGTGAGAAAACCGAGGCTGTGAGAGGTGAAGTCACTTAAGGCCACATGGCTGGTGAGTGGCAAAGCCAGGACTCAGACTGTGGTGGGCCACCACACCCTTCAAGAGCTCTACCTTTCCTTTCTGGGATTTTTTCTGCTGGAAAATTGTGACAGGATGCTCAGGGGCCCTGTGACCTTTCTGAGGAATCCTGATGACGACCATCCAATTAATCTTCATAGTAACAAAAATACTAAAAAGTTGTTAGGATTCTCTACCAATTCACTTTGGATTTTTTTAACCAGAGGCTCAAGAGCTCCTGAAACACAAAACACAATCAAGAGAGCCAAGTGAGGTAGGGAAGCCGGCACAAACAGCAGAGGTAAATTTAGCTCCCAGTGAGGTTCTGGATGTTCAGTTATCAGGGCGGAAGCAAAAGCAGCAAAGGAGGACAGATGCCCGGCTTCCAGCCATTGGCTCAGCTGGAGCTTGGGGAGCCCTGCTTCCAGGTCACCGCCTAGAAATAATCTGGAATTCCCAGTCTGTTCTGCTACTCTGTTGCTTCAGTTGGACGCTCCAGGGTCTCCTCTCCGTATCACCACATTCACTCCCTCATGACTACTTCCTGAGGATTTCTTCAACTACCCCTTTCCCAGTCCTTTGGCCCCCACCACAATCAGACGCACAACCACTTCACCAGCCTCCTCCCCTCTCCCTCCCTCCCTCCCTCCGATCACTACCCTGCCAGGAGCTCTTTCTGCAGCCTAGACCAGACATCACAAAGCTGCTCGAAAACCTCTTGGGAGTGGACCACTAAGCAGCCCTTACACAGGAATTGAGGTCATTGCTGGCGGGAGTGTAAACTGACACAGCCTCCATCGATAATTTGGTAAAATCCATCTAAGTCAAACATGCACATAGCTTTTGATCCAGCAAATCAATTTTGAGAAACTGATCCTACAAATACACAGGCAAGTGTGAAATAAATGCATAAGGAGATTTCATTTCAACACAGTGTGTAAAAGCAAAAGACTGATACAACCTGTGTGACCAGGGGAGGACTCTGAATCAGGGGTTCTCACATTTGATGCAGAATTGCTGGGCTTGTGAAAGCACACTGTGGGGACCACCTCTAGCTTCCGATTCAGAATCTGCATTTCTGGTGAGTTCCCAGGTGACACTGATGCTGCTGTGCAGGGATTACACTGCAAAACGTAACTCTTCTACAGCCAGAATGGCGGGCAGCACACGCTTATCTGTGAAGGTCTAGAATCTCTCTGGATGGCTATTAAGAAACAGGCAACAGATGCTGCCTCTGGGCAGGGAAGCTGAGCAGCCAGCAGGAGGGAGATGCCCACTGTGCACCCCTCTGTGCCTTTGGAATTCTGTACCCCCGGCATGCATTACCTGTCTTCTCTGCCATAAAACTACAAGGTGATTCACATGTAATGACAAAGAAAATGACTGAAAGATGCCATTAAAGAAAAAAAATCAAGCTCTTGTATAACCTCATTAAAAACAAATTTACATGGTGCATCTATGTGGCCAGGTAGCGGAGGCAGCTGAAGTGCAGACCACGTAAAGTCCAAAGACCTGGGTTCGTGACCCGGGGTCAGTGGTGGTGGTGGGGGGCAGGGGTGGGACGGACAAAAACAACAACAATGCAAAAACAAAAAATTTTAAAAAATTAAAAATCTACATATGCATATATACACAGGCACATACATAATAACTCTATATAGAAAGTTCTAGGTGCACCTTGGTGAAGCAGGTGGAGCAGTTAGGTCAATCACCTCCGAAGGAGCAGGCCACATACGCCTGAGTTGGAGTCCCAGGTCTAGGGGGAGGCAACCAGTGTGAACTAAATAAAAATAAAAAATGAAGATGCTTGTTTCTCCTCTCTCTTCCTGCCTAGCTGCCTAATTGCCTTCATTCCTGCCTGTACCTTCCCTTTAAGAAGAAGAAAAAAAAAAAGTTCTGGAGGCGTGCCCTAGTGGAATAGTGGTTAGGTCAGCTGCTTCTGGAGAAGCGTGATCCACAACATCCCAGGGACCCGAGTTCGTGTCCTGGGTACCAATGGGAACGACTAACTAAAAACAAATAAAAATGCTTTTTCCTTTTTTCTTTACCTGCCTGCGCCTTTCCTTAAAAAGAAATAAAAATAAACGAGTTCTGGAAGGTTACACACCAAACAGGTAACTGGGTGACTTCCAAGGACTAGTACTGAGGAAGATTTTCACTGACAATTTTCCTTCCACTTCTGTATGGCTTGAGTTTTCTTACAGGTGAAGTCTGTAGTGATTTTGTAACTGAAGATTCACTGTAGCAATGCATTCAGCATGCTGTTATCAGAAAGGCTGCAGGCTCCCTTGGCACTTTCCCGTCATGTCATCCAAGTCCCTGTACTGAGCTCAAGTCACACCACTTACAGCCTCCCTGAATACACCTTGTGTCCCAAGTCTCCCCCTCTTCCAAAACTGCGGAAATCTCCCCCACCCCCACAAATAGAGCTGCCGCCGCCACTGAATGTATCGGCATTCAGTTTGGCCAGCTGGTCACACATCTGCTTCTTCTTGGTGACAGGGCTGAGGGCAAGGCCTGCCTGCTTTCTTCAGGCAGCCCTGGACCCAGCTCAGGGCCTGGCACCTAGCAGGACCTCTGACAAGCTGGCTGAGGGGCTCCTCTGAGTTACCGACTGAGGGATTCTGAAGGAGCCTGAAGTGTGGCTATGGCTTGTGCTGGCGTTTGCTCCCTCTGGGGAACGCGGGTCTGACTACTTGAAGACTTCTCCTTCCAAGGTGACTGCTTCCTGAAACACTAATGGAAGCTCTGCCTTCTCCTCCCATGATTTCATGATTTGTCCTGCCTACTTTGGACAGCTTGGTCTCAGGGAGAACTGTGTCCTTACACGCCTTTTCTCAGCTGGCTGAGGTCTGACACTGGGGGGAAATCAAAACCCTGAGGCCCCTCCCAACTTTTCTCTCTCTGCCAAAAGGCCAGGGAAACATGACTCAGGGCAGAAACAAGGAGTCACCTGGCCTGTCCTTTCCCGAGCCGAAATGCCACTAAAAAGCTTTAGACACTAGGATCAAGGAGAGAGTCCCAGGCTAGGGACACCTGTTCTGACCCTGTTGACAGAGCAATCTTGGAAAGCCTTCCTCTGTATAATGGGGGTGCTAAATAAACATCAAGTCCATCTCTAGCATGAAATGTCCCCGCCCCACTCCAGGAGTGCTCAGTCTTTCTCCCTAAACCCCAGAGCACTGCTTGAATTATTAGAGGGACTTATTCTTCCCTCATCCAGACTCCAGAAGTTCTTGGTGACAGGGCTCTGACCTACTCATCCTTGCAGCAGCCCCCCACCCTAGACAAACAGTGGAGGTTCAAGAAGTTCAAGAAGCCTGGAGGGTGTTTTCTAAAGAGATGAGTAATCTATGTGCAGAAGGTACCAAGGAGAATTACTCAGATGGTTTGGGAACCAATCAGATCAAGTTGCCCAGCACCTCTGTCTTGATCTATTTTAGAACTTCTCTCCCACCAAGTGTCTGCCCAAAAAGCATGGAAGGGAAGCTGTAGGCCACCTGAACTCTATTTAGAAGAAGCAGAACAGGGCACACCCTGCTGGAGTAGTGGTTAGGTCAACTGCCTCCTAAGATCGTAAATAACATACACCTGGGGTTTGAGTCTCGGGTCCAGGGGGAAACAACCAGTGTGAACAACTAAATGGGAATAAAATAAAATGCTTTTTCCTCCTGTTTTCCTGCCTGCACCTTTTCTTCTCTTAAAAAAAAAAAAAAAAAAAAAGAGAGCAGCAGCTGAACAGAAAACAAAATAGTCCTGCCAGACCACTTGCCTTTGCATCAGACCACAGATCTAGCAGAGTTCTCTGATCTTGAAGGAAGTGGCAGCCCTCAGTCACTGCTCATATTGGGTAATGTTTCAAGAATCTGGGTTTGAGCAGTTTCGAAAGTGACAGTTGCTTTGTGGGCTTGCCCTCTTTGGCTAAGACAGCGTCCACTTAGGTTCAACTTCAGGTCTGGGTGGAGGAAGAACAACAGCTGGAAGCCACAGATCAGGAGGGAAGAGGGTGCCAGAAAGTGAGAAGTCATGAGTGTGATGGGCCAGAGAGGGTTAATATAGGGAAGGGGGGAGTCAGGAGGTAGAAAGTGCTGGGGCGCTCTAAGGTATCCATTCAGTGGAATGGGTGTTGAGGAAGGCCAGGAATTGGGTCAGCCCAGGTGCACGAGAGGCCAGCAGCAGCTCAGTTACCCGGCAGGTAGGCTCAATTTGGTGAAGGAACTTTCCGAGGGGGCAGAGGGAGAAAAGCTGAAATGAGGCAGGGTCAGGGTCTAGGCTCAGGCTAGCCTGAATGGAACTGGTTCAGAAAGTGAAGGAAAAAACTAGGGTCCGAGTTGGAGCCCTGTTCCTAGGTTAGGTTCTGGAGGCAGGGCCTGATCTGAGAGTTCTGGGAGAGCACAACGTGGCCCACAGATTTCAGTTAGGTAAACGTTTGGGTCTGTGGATGGATAGATGCTAGTGTTTGCCCTGGGGTGGGGTGAGCAGGGTTCCCGACTGAGGGATGATACAAGACTGTACCATTCAGGAATTCTCAGGACTAGTGTCTCATCAGGTACAGACTGGTGTTGATCCAGGGCAGCAGACTGTCCCAGATGGGATGAGCAGCCAGAGTAGAGTGGAGCTGGTCGAGATGGGTCCAGAAGGTTTAGAACAATTAGAGCCCAAAAAGCAGCGTGAGGGTCAGCTGACCTGTGAGTATTCCTAGCAGGATGCACAGAGGGAGGGGTGTGGTAGAACCGGAGTAGGGGTGGAACCAGTCCCCATTTGAGGAAGGTGTCAACAGCCGGCTCCTGGGTCGGCGCTCAGATCCTGGGATAACTAAGACTAACCCGGGATGTGGGCCTGGGGTGGCCAGCGGTGGTGATCAGTGAAGGATCAGCGTCGGGAAGAAGAGACGTCTGTCCTCTCTAGGGCGGGCGGGCACGGGGAGAGTCCACGCCAGCTGCGTCCCAGGTGGCAGGTGGGAAGCGCGGGGTTTTGCCGCTGACCCTACCTTGCTGCGGGCGCAGCGCACTGAGCGCAGGGCGCCGAAGAAGATGGGCAGTAGCGCCATGAGCAGCAGGCTGCCGTAGGCCAGCGCGATGCCCTCTGGCGTGGAAGGCGGCCGTGTCGTGCCGTTGGCTGGGCCACCTGCCTCGGCGCTGCCGTTATGCGGGTCGCTGAGGGCCGAGTCCATGGCGAGGCTGCGCTCGGAGTCCGACGCCAGCTCCGGCCGCTGCAGCTGAGAAGCAGACAGGAAGACCGGAAGACCCGCGGTGCAGGGAAAGCCACGTTCTCCTAAAGAAACAGGAAGTGACGTACCTCCTTCGCCGGCCCGCGCTGCGCACGCGTGCGCGTTCACGTCTCCCCGCCCACGCGCCCTCTAGCGGTGGCTGTGTGCCTGGCAACCGGTTGCTAAGGTACTTGCTAGCGCTGGGGAAAGGAACTCTGGACCAATGCACTGAGACTTCAGACAGGAGACTGAAGGTCCTAGTCCCCAGCCCCAGACCATCTTTTCAATCCCCACACATCCTCAGCTTAATAACTAAGTACTTGTATACTCATGCGTGCCATCATCCAATATGCAATGTTTATTCACTCCTTAAATATCTGACTATCCCATGAATAAGCCAGGTATAGTTCTGGGCTGTAGGGCACTGTGATGAATAATACAGGCAATATTATTGCCCTCATGAAGCCTGAATTTATAGTGCAGTGGGAGGATGGTGTTGAGAAGAAGATAAATAAAATAGTCTGTAGAATGTTCGTGTACATTTAGCATGTTAATGGAGATAAATCATTTAGAGAGACTCCCCAGCTCTAAATTGTGGCTTGGGTTATGGTGTTACTGACAGTTCCAAAGGATGACGGCCCGGTGGCTGGATCTGTAGGTGACCAGTCCTCTAGGGCTTCCAGGGTATGTGTGTCCAGGGGTGAGCAGAAATTGTGGTTAGGAGTGACCTTGACTTGGGTCAGGCTCACACTATCTGGGGCTCCTGGCTATGCTATTGCTGCCCTAGTTAAGAGCTGGAGGAAGTGTGTGGTGGATTAACTGGAGAAAGCCGAACCCTGTAGGCAGCTAGCTCTGGAGAAACTTTGGGTCAAGCAGTGTAGGAAAGCACTCACTCCAGAAACCCAGTAAATGATCTAACCTGAAACCAGGAAGGGAACATTCATTCTTCTCCAATGTTCCTCTAAGTAGATGCTACCGGAAAGCCATAACATATGTCACCTGGCAAAGGAGAAATATTTAGAAGGCCTAGTCCATTATCACAGAGTAGGAAAAAAAAAAGAGTGAATGTAGAACTGAGAGGTAATAAGTTGATAAATGGCACAGATGGTATAAAGTCACATGGCCTGGTACAAGTGTGACAGGTGGCAAGGTGAGGTTGAAGCATGGGGTTCATGGTGGGGAAGACAGAGGCAGGGAGTAAAGATTATAAAGCTTGAATAATAGAGTTGCTTTCCTAAGTCATGCCAGGCATTGTGCTAATAATGTTATGTGTTTTCTTTGATCAAATAACTCTGGTTATTGCCCCACTTTACGGATTGGTCTCATTTTATGCATGGGGAAATAGAGCCTCACAGAGGGAAGCTAGTTATCCCAGGTCAGTGGAAGAGGAGAAACTTGAACTCAAGTCTGTGGGTTCCAAAGCCTCTGCTGTTTTCAACATTCCACTTATGCAGAAGGTAAAGGAGTTTGGACCAGGGTATCTCTGGGCAGATGGTGTATAGTTTCAGGCTCTGTTTTTTGATAAGCTGAACATGATCTGAATGGATGGGTGAAAGCAGTGGTCTGATGAAAGTCTGTATCATCAATAATTCAGGAGGCAGGATTTTCCCAGCAAGACTCTGAGCCTCCTCCTCTGTGAGCATACAACTGGAAAGAGGAGACACTGTGCTTCTCACAGGGCAGAGCACTTGATTCAGTTGGTCTTAGGGCAGATCTGGCCATCTCCTTTTACACTCCAGAGTGGAAGATTGTGAATATGACCCAGGGAACTGAGGGGTTGACTTAAGTTTAGAAAGCTCCTGTCAAGTCTTTTGGAGGGTTGGATTTCTAGTTTGGAACCGACCTGCCTTGATATTCTCTAGAGACAGAGATGAGTCAGTCTGAGGGAGGGTGCCCTGGGGCTTTATCTGTGGAAGCCTCAAGTAAGGCATTACTTTCCCAGAGGAGATCTGGGCTGAGGGCAAGAATAGAGCCTGTTTAGTGCCTGGGTAATTATATCATCAAGTATTTATTTCAAAGAAAGATGGAGCCCTGCCACCCCTTTTTCACATATTACTGGCTTGAGACACTGTGAATGGATTTCAGATTTTTCCATTTTCCCCTCAAAAATGCTCACATAGTAATAAGTGTTTAAATAGTTCTCAGAATAACAAAAAAGATAATAGATGGATGCTAAAACTATTGGGAGAACAATATTCATAGATCACTTATTAATTATGAAAGGACAATATTTCCTTTATAATGGTGTGATTTGGTAGACACTTCCTTAACCAAGCGAACAAACTTAGCATTGCCAAATGGGAGGGGACAAAATGACAAGATGTGACGCAATACGAGGATATATTACCTGTGTAATCTTCTTGTCAATCCTGTTTAATCTGCATCTGTTTATGAGCAGACATCAGGTGAAATCAGAACAATCCAAGGTGTGGCATAGTCTACAAGACAATTAGTCTAGACTCTCCATAGTGCTATGAAAAAAAAAAAAAAAAAGACACAAAGCACACCCTGGTGGAGTAGTGGTTAAGTCATCTCCAAAGGAGTGCAGGCCACATACCCCTGGGTTCGAGTCCCTGGTTGGGGGTGGGGGAAACAACCAGGGTGAACAACTAACTAAAAAATAAAATAAAATGCTTCCTCCTCCTCTCACCTCCTGCCTACCTGCCTACTCACATTCATTCCTGTCTGCATTTTTCCTTAAAAAGAAAAAAAAAAGACGTGAACAAAGACATGTAGAAGAAAGGACACAGAAGAGAGGGGAAAACCAGATGTCATACATCCTCTTCCATTGGCTCCTGAATCACACATTTCTGTTCTGTTTTTGTGACCCCCCTGCACCCCCACGGGTCATGAACCCAGTCCAGGGCTTTCATAGCCTGTGCCTGAGCGACCTGAGTCATGAGGAGGGTCACAGGTTTTTTAAAGAAAATGTTCAGACAAGTGGGGGAAACTAGAATATGAATTGTTTGGGCGTGCTGATGGTGTCCTGGTTCTGGGACACCCTGCTAATCAGTGTGTGGTCCCCAGAATGGCAGCACTGGCTTTCCTGTAGGAAACGCAGTCTCAGCTCCCACCAGCCCTGGTACGTCTCCGGACAATCCGCTTGCGCCTTTAGTTTGAGGGATTCTGGTGGAGACACCTGCCTCAGGAGCCCAGGGACCCCTATTTCTTGGTCCCCGCGAGAGAATGGACAGAAGGCAGTAAAACTTTGCGTAAATGTTTACTGTTCTTGTAATCTGCTGAGGTCACGGGACCTTTGAAGATGCGTTCAATCAATATTTGTATCTGCATGGGCAATATTGTTCCCATGACCTAGCTTTCTTTTGCTCACCCCACAACCGAGGTTAACCCCTACTCATCCCTCCACTTGAGCCACATGCCCTTCCTGAGGGCATCTCAGGGGACTCCAGCATCTCTCAGGGTGGAGCCGGCAGTAAGGGCCCAGGGCTTTCACTAGGATAAAAGACACACTTCCTGTGCCCCTACAGGTGCCCGCAGCAGCACTGGTATCTTCATCTGGGAAACTTCTGGGAGGCTGGAACTGTTCAGGTGGGTTGTGTTTTCAGCTCCACAAGTCCTGGAGAAATTCTCACCAACTCTATTAGTTGACATGCCTGAGGCTTTTCCTGTAGCGCTTTATTGATTTAATTTTATTTTTGTTTTCATGAAAGCGGGACGTTAGAGCAAACTCAGGTGTGTGTCCCTGGGGTTGGGTAGACAAAATGTGCTGGGTGTACGGAGACAGAAGCATACAACCCAAGTGCATGCTGCTGGAGGGGCCCGAGGTAGGGTTTCCGGGACCGGGAGTTGACAAGGAGAAAAGTGACTTGTTAGCTGAAGGGGCCAAAGCCAGAAAAAGCCCAAAGGAAATAATTTGCTTATAAAAGATACATTGTTTTTCTTGCCTCTTACCGGGAATGTGCTGACACCCACAGCTAAACAGCCCACAGGCCTGAAGAAGGCCTGTTTAAACTCCTGGTCTGTGGGCACCACTGCCCTCACTCGCTGCGAGGCCAGCTCGCTCTTGCTGCTTTCTTGAATGTATTCTCTGCTTACCCTGCTTAAGTAAAGCTTTCTTCTCCTGGTGCCTGGAGTCTGTCTTGCAATTCTTTTCTGTGGTGAGTTCCAGAGATTGGAGAGAGGACCCTGGTGGGTGAGGCTGAATGGGACTGAGGTTCAGACCGGGACAGGAGTCCAGGCTGTTTTTGGCTGGGTCTGAAGTCCCCTGACGGGGCTGCTCTCTTTCAGAACCGGAAATCGGACTCGAGAAAACAGAGACTCCCAGTGCCCGTGACTGGTGTCCTGGCTGGGACCCCAGGCTGCGTCTCCCAGAGCAGCCCTCCCGGGGCCCACCAGTGACAATGCTGCACCCTGGTTTGGGCAGGACAAGTCTGGTTATGCCCTCTGTCCTGGTCTCGTTATTAAGAGAACCCCTCACTCTCCAAAAGGTACCATGTGGATGATAATGTCTGGTCACCATCGTAGGCCAGGCTCCTTAGAAGCTGAGCCTGAGAGGGGCTTCTTGTTTCTGTGACCTTAGCGGGCAGCGTTCTTAGGAAGAACCGGTGAGAGCAGGCAGTTGACAAGGGGCTCAGCGAGGAGCCTGACTCCCAGGCCACCTCTGGGACACCAACTGCTCCACAGCGTGTGGCCTCTTGTATCCCTCTGTTTGTCTGTCATTTGCCACAGTCTGGAGGCCTGGGGGTGAAGAATTGTCTCCCTGGCTCGTTGGCTCCTGTTTGATCAATGACAATTGTCCAGAGAAGATGGCAGGTTATCAGTTGACACAACAGCTGAGATCTGATAAAGGGGATCTGGGTGGGGTACCCCCTACATCCCTTGCAATCTCACTAGCCCTCAGTAACTGCTTTTCCTACAATCCCTCTAACCTCACCTACCAACATTCAGAGATCTTTTCTTTATATTTTAATTTTTTAGAAAAGTTACCAAGAGAGCACAGCGAGTGCCCACCTTCCCCTCCCTCAGTTTCCTGTGTTCACACCTTCCGTAGCCTGGCCCCTGGCCAAATCGCAGAACCTAGAATTGATGCATGAACTTGTCTCTAAACTCCAGACTTCATTCACATTTCACCAGCTCCCCACTCATGTTCTTTTCTGTTCCAGGAAATAATCCAGGATCTCTCATTACATCAAGTCATCTGGTATCCCCGGGGTCCTCCAGTCTGCCTTTCAGAGTGGAGCAACTAAGCAAAATGTGCAAGGTGATCTACATAAATTAAAAGTACTTACCACACGCAACATTGCACATCTAACAACGATGGTTACATATTAAAAATAATTATCAGGTGTATCCCAGTGGAGTAGTGGTTTGGTCATCTGCCTCCAGCCTAGAGCACAATCCATACTCATTCCAAGGACCTGGATTCATGTCCTGGGCTGGGGAGAACAGCCAAAATGAACAACTAAGTAAAAACTAAATAAAGTGCTTCTTCCTCTTTTATCTTCCTGCCTGCCTGCCTGTTCGTTTCCTGCATCTTTCCTTAAAACAAACAAACAAACAAACAAAAAGAAATTATTGTTTCAGATTTCCCTTGGTTCTTTGTTGGGTTGGGGACAGAAGTTAGGCTTGCATAGGAATAGCAAGTGACCTCTGATAGCAAATTAGGATGCTTTGTTTTGCAGGGCTAGAAGCTCTTTAGACAAAGACAGGGTATAAAGGCTCTTGAGCTCCAAGGAAGAGTAAATAATAAGCCCTCTGGACAGGATGCGCAGGGACAGAGCTGATCTCAGTAACCCCCCAAAACCAAAGCATCCACATTGTCAGGATCCTCTCTGCATCTCCTGTCTGCTTCTCTCTGCCTTCTCTGTTCCACTTCACAACAGACCCATGTGCCGCAAACAGCAGCCCTCCTACACTGGGTTAACAAGCTATGATTTGCTCTAGGAATCCAGAGACTCCTAGGTTCATGATTCTCTGACTCAATGTGGTCAGGGAGTCCGGTTCCACCATCAAAGGCTTCTGCGATGGGTGTTACAAGGTCTGAGTCTGGAGCCAATGAAGCTTTCTGTAATCTCAGGCCAAGTCTTCTGGTGTTGGAATGATGGAATGTCAGAGCTGCAGAGTGGTGGCTTCGTGATGTGCCCGCGGTGAAAATGTATTGTCTTGACATCTGTCTTTTTTCCCCAGGTGAGGACTGCACATGTGTAGTGGGACCGTCCATCAACCTGAGGAGGATGTGAGACTCTAAGAGCCTTGCCTGTCAGCTGCCAATGAAACAGACACAACAAATCTGCTTGGCATTAGACGTGAGCAGGAGGGAGAGAGTGAGGCAGACAGAGGAGGAGGGAGGAAGGAGAGGAGTCAATGGGAGGGCAAGAGGCTGGACACCACATGGACAGAGTGGGGACTCCCAGTAGCAGGGCTGCCGAATGTCTGCTTTGCCCTGCTCTGATGTGAGCATGTCTGTTCTCTTGAATCCTCATGCAGTTTCCCATGTTCCCTGAGAGGGTGGGGTTACATATATATCAGGCATCCGATCCCTGTTTGGTTCAACGCTGAATGGTATGAGGAGCTACAAACGAAGGAGCATGGATTGTGAAACCAGAGGATGCCCTGAGCTTTGCTGCGGAGTGGAAATGGATTGGCCAGGGTGAGAATAAAAGTGAATAAACAGACTAAAGAAGAGATGGTTTTGTTTAGGTAGGGCCAGTGGATATGGAGAGAAGTGGTTAAGATGTAGGATGTTTCTGATTTAAGATTGTGTTTAGAAAACAGAATCAACAGGACTCTCGATGGGGTGTGAGGGAGGAAGAGGAACTGAGTCCTCAACTGAATTGAGCCATTGGACAATAGAGATGTCATTAACAGAGAGGGAAGACTCGCAGGGCAGAAGCGCCTTCTCCATCTTCATCCTAACCTGGATGGAGCTGTTACTAAGACGCTCCCCCTCGCGCGTGTGCCCTCTCCCACCAGCAGGGGGCAGCCCAGGCCAGTTAACAGACAGCCTTGGTGGGACTGGAACGCGGAGGAGCTGAGGACACTGGCTGGCGAAGGTCACTTGTTGGCTTATGGAAAAGCAGCAGTCCTGCTCTGAGACGCAAATCCAGACTTTGACTCTGAGGCCAATCCAGATACAGTAATCTGGAACTGACAACATTCAAGGCTGCTGGCCAATGGCAGCCACATCCTCTCTCCTGGGCTATTGCAACAGTTTCTTAATTTGTCTTAAGTCACCTTCACATCCCACCTCACTGATTAAAACCCTTCAGCTCCTCCCCATTGCCCTCGAGATATTTTACTGCTCCTCACATGGCCTTTAAGGCCCTGCATGCACTGCCCCTGCCCAGAGGGCCGTTTGTCCACTTTGCTCTCCTCTTTAGTGTCAAGTTCCTTGCTGCCTCAGGCCCTTTTGCACAGGATGTCCCTCCTGACCTGCTCCTCTCTCTTCCTGATTTTTTTAAAGCTAACTCCTTCTCGTTTAATGTACTTTTCCTTTTCTTTATCTCAGCTACTTAATAATAAATCCTCAGCGCACGAAACTTTTCAATGCATATATGTATATATATGTATATATATATGTATATATACATATATATATATATATATATATGATGTGCCAGGTGCTAGTGTAACTTGGTGTATTAATTTGTATTTTTCTCTATTTTTCTTTCTTTCTCTTGCCTAAGAGAAGTTTGATTTAGGGTTCAAAGCAGAAACTGCCTCTAAGACCTCCCTTCCTGGCTCCCATTTTCTTTTGATTGTCTGTCTGGTGTAGATATTGCAAACCGCTGTCCCCGAGGCCCGCTCCTGCTCACACGTGTGTCTCCTGTGATCGGCACCAATGTTTCACAGTTATTCTCAGCTGTCAAAGTTAAAATATAGATCTTTTAAAGTAAGAATTTGGATATTTGACTTTTTTTGGACCATGTGGAGGATTCCGGCAGTCTCACCCTTGCAACTCTATGTGATGGAGGCTGATAATTCTTGAGAATCTGCTAATGTCAGGCACTGTTGACAGTCCTTCTCTCACAGTCATGGCCAGTACTCCTTTTCATGATTATGGAGACAGGCACAGAGTGCCTAAGTGACTGCCTAAGAACTCACAGGACAGTCAACAGCAGTGTCCATGTGCTCCTGGGCACCAAGTCTCACAATTTTTTTTTAAGGAAAGATGCAGGCAGGAATAAAGACGAGCAGAGGCAGGTAGGAAGAGAGGAGGAAAAAGCATTTAAAAACTTTTGTTTAGTTGTTCACATAGGTTATTTCTCCTCGGACCTGACTCAAACCCAGTGGTATGTGACTTGTTCCTTTGGAGGTGATTGATCTAACTGCTGTTCCACCAGGGCACGTCATTTTGTTGTTGTTGTTTGTTTGCTTGTTTTTAAAGGAAAGGTGTAGGCAGGAATGAAGGCAAATAGTCAGGCAGGCAGGAAGAGAGAGGACAGAGGAATGCTTTTATTCACTTTCATTTAGTTGTCTATTATGGTTGTTCCCCCGGTCCTGGGACATGAACCTGGGTCCTTGGGATGTATGTGGACTGCGCTTGGCTGGAGGCAGCTGACTAAACCACTACTCTAACATTGGGTGTGCCAACTGATCTTTCTAAATCACCTCTGGCCTCTCCTTCTAGTCTTTCTCTTCACTTTCCACGCTATGGCCTATACTTCAACACAGAATTACTCAGATACTTGAATCTTTTCAGCCTCCCTGCTTCTGAACAAGCTCTCGCCTGTGCTGGAACCACCCTTCGAACACTGAGCTCCCTTATGCTCAAAGGAAATAGCTGAAAGCAAGGCCAGTTCTTCAAGCAAGGGCCACCCTTGTTTAGTTACACAAAACCCTGGCTACATCTAGTCCCCAGCAGCTTCATGATGGTGGCAGTGGTGAAGGAGGGGATTGTCGAGCAATATTCATGTCCCCATCTCTTTGGAGGAGATACCAAGTCCCAGAGGGCAGAAGAGACTGGAGAAAAGCCAAACAGGGGGTCAGACTCAGGGTGGGGCTAGAATCCAAGCCACTGGCCTCTTCGCCCAGAGTGCTTTCCACACGGGCCACGGCTCTTACTCAGAGAACAGGGCCTGCCCACTCACACAGAGCTCATCTGTCCTCAGAGAGCAGTGCCTGCAATCCCACCCTCGCAGATCATTTCCTTCAGGCAAGCAAAGGGTGCTGAGGCTCTTTGGTCTTCAGGGAGCCCCAGCAAATGATGAAAAGCCCCATGATGAGCCCTGCGATAAGCTCATGTCAGTCTGTTCCCAGAGGGATGAGCTGGCCGAGAGGCAGCCAAGGGTGAGATGCCGTGGGAAGGAGATCCTAACTGAGGGCTGGAGGAATGTGGGAAGCACCAGGCAGGCAGAAAACTGGGGGTGGGGTAGGGCTGGAAACTTGGCTTCACCACTAACCTGCTGTGTGATGTTAGGCAGGTCTCTTTCCCGTTGGAACTTGGATCTGGGTCCCTGCTATGAAGAGGCTTGCATCTGGGTTTATGCGAAAGCTCCTGGTGTCAGGAAGTCCGTGCCCCTGGTGGTGGTTGCCATGGCAACTATCTCTGATCAAGGAGGTGGTTGCCCAGACTGCAATCACTGGGTATGGGCGCCGACTGATTGGCTATCACTTCTGCCTTAGGACAGTTTCCTCCCCTTCGCCCGCCTTCTCTCACCTGCTAAATTTCAGTGTTTGTGGGGCCAGATAAGTTGACACCCAAGGGAGGTGTCAGGAGTCAGGGACCTGTGGTCTAATGCCTTCTCTTATGCTGACAGGGTGTGTGACTTTGGACAAGTCTGCTTTGCGCTGGGTCTTAGTTTCCTCATCTGAAAAATGAAGAAGTTGCACAGGACCCTTTCACCTCTACATTTCTATCAGTTTGCCTTGAGAAGAGATGACATTTTAAGCTAAAGGGTGTTTCCAGGAATGAAACGAAAATCATTAACAACTGTTCTGACTGTTATTCACTGACCTACCCAGACAGGCTACGCCAGCTTTCACCCCTTGAATGGCTGCACATGGGGACATTTGGATGGTCCCTGAGGAGGGTCTAAAGTGGCCATTATGCGTGGAGGAGGGGTACTGGGAGGACACTTGGGACAGGAGTTACTTACAATTGGTAGGAGTGTATTTAAGTATCGACAACTGGAATGACCATGACAGTAGCCTGATGGAGCACTTGTATCCGCCATGGTGGAATTACAGGCACTTTCAGTAGCAAAGGGACATTTTTCTGGGCAGAGGGGCCACAGTGATGTCATAGGCTACTGAGTCATCAGGCTATTGATGAAGCTGATGGCTCTCAGGCCTGGTCCTGGTCAAAAACTCCCAGAGCACAATTGACCCTTCTTCTTGGCCACTGCACCGTCCCTAAGTTGGCTGTGCACAGTGCCCAGAGAGCCAGGTTTGTTGGGAACTCGAGTCCAGGAGTGGCTGGTGCCCAGACACGTGGGCAGGGCACATCAGGAGCCTGCAGAGCCGGGGAGCCCAAGGAGGACGCTGGGAGCTCTGGGCGGATGCCAGACCCTTGGCCTCTCGGACCTTCGGACTGCGCCCCTCCCCCAGCCTCTCCCAGAGGGACTGTGCAAACAGCTTCTCCGGATGGACACGCTGCCGCCTCCTCCCCACACTTTCCATTCCCAGCCCTGAGCCTCAGCCAGGGCTCCTCAGGAAAATTGGCCGAAGGAGACATTTTCCATGCTCTTGTCTCTGCTGGGTGGCTGTCCCTGCCTCCACTCTCTCCAGTCTCTTCTCCAGCTGGTCACCCAGACCCAGAAGGGAAGGAGGGGCGGATATTTGGTCAACTGGTGCTGCTCACTCACCAGTTAGTTTTATAGGTTATTTTATCTCCCTGGGCTACAGCTTCCTAATCTGCGACCCTGGGAAGCAGCCGCTCCTGATTTCACCCTTGACTCTGCTGGCCACCAACGGGGTGACATTGGATAAGATGCTAAATATCTTGGGGCCCCAGTGTTCCTCATCTGTAAAATGGTGTTTCTTACTGTTGTGAGAATTAATGAAATAATCTGAGAAAGGGGCTCATCTCAGAACTGTGCACACGTCAAGTGCTCAAAGAATACTTATTTTAAAAAAGGAATTTTATTAGTGCCTCCTGGGTGCCAGGTGCTTTACATTACTGATTTCAAATCCATGTAATATATGTGCAAAGTGCTTATCATTACCTTTGTAAATCTGAGGGTCCAAAAGTTCAGAGAGGCCATGGAACTTGTCCAAGGTCACACAGCTGGCAAACAGCTGAGCCAGAGGGATTTGAACTCAGGTCAGGTTGAATCCAGGTTTCTTGTTCTAAGTAGGGCTTTGGTAACTGGAAGAAAGAACACCCCTCTACTCCAAGCAAATAATGAAGAGTGGAATAGCTGAGGCTAAGAATTTAATTCAGTCATCAGAAGCTGTAATTTTAAAGTGTCACCTGACGTTTTGGGCAGCTAAGGATTAGAGTCATTGAGCGTAATATCACTCAATTTTGTTAGTGTTAGGGAAATGCAAAGTTAAGTACTGAGTCTCCTTCTTTCCCACCTTCCTCCATCCTGTCCCCAAAAGGATGTCAAATGAAAAAAGATTGAATATCTAATGTGGGTCATGGTGTGGAGAAGTGGTATGAATAGAAATAAGAACAGTCCTTTTAAAAGACAATTTGGGGCCTGCCCTGGTGGAATAGCAGTTAGATCAATTGCCTCTGAAGGAGCACAGACCACACATCCCTGGGATTGAGTTCAGGTGTGTGTGTTTGGTAGTAGAACAACTGATGTGAACAACTATAATGAAAAATAAAGTACTTCTTCCTCCTCTCTCTTCCTGCCTGTCTGCCTATTTACTTACATTCTTGCCTGCACCTTTTCTTTAAAAAAAGAAAAAGGCAATTTGGGCATGTCCTGGTGGAGCAGGGGTTGGGCATAGTACATCCCAGGGTCCTGGGTTCATGTCCGGGCCTGGAGGCAACAATTAAAATGAACAACTAAATAAAATAAAAAAATGTTTCTTCCTCCTCTCTATTCCTGTCTGCTTGTCTACTCATCCTTATTCTAGCTTGTACCTTTCCTTAGGGGGAAAAAAAAAAGAAAGAAAAAAGAAAGACAATTTGGCAGTGTTTGTCAAAACGTGAAATGTGCGTGTCCTCCTTTGGCCTAGTAAATTTGAATTTGGTCATTTCTCCTCTATGTGCAAGAATATTTATTGCCACACTGTTTCATAAGAGCAAAATATTTACACCAACTTAAATGTCCTTCACTGGGTGAATTATATACCTCCAGACTGTGGATTATTTGCAGTCATGTAAAATAACAATGTAAGGGGAAAATGAACAAACTAAAAGGAGAAATAGACATATCACAGTTATAATTGGAGATTTCAACATTATTTCCTCAGCAACTGATAAAGCAAGTGGATATAAAGTCACTAAGTATATGGTAGACTTGAATGGCATTTTTAGTCACCTTGATTTATATTGCATGAAAAAAGTCAACACCCACCACTAGAAGAATGTATAATGTTCAAGTGCATATGGAACACAGATCATGTTAGATCATATGTTGAATTATAAAACACGTGTAAAACTGTCAATTGGCATGTGCTAGTGGCTAACAGATGAGGCCACTGGATATAGTCCATACACATCCCAAGAACCTAGGTTTGAGACATGGGGCTGGGGGGACAACCACGATGAACAACTAAGTACAATAAAATGTTTTTTCTTCCTCTCTCTTCTTGCCTGCCTGCCTACTCACCTTCATTCTTGTCTGACTCTCTCCTTTAAAAAAATGAAATAAAATACAAGTGTCAATCAAATTAAATTAGAAATCAAAAACAAAAAGATATTGAAACCCTTGAGCTTTCTAGCTATTAGAGGACATACTTTTTTCTTACTCGTTCTCTGATGTCCAAATAGATTATATATTACAATTTTTTCAAGTGAAGTAACATTGATTTATAACATTATATAGGTTTCAAGTACACAGAATTGTATTTTGACATTATTACATTATGATCACTATCAAAGTCTTTATCCAGTAATGTACAATTGACACCCTTATCCCATTTACCCAGCCCATCCGCTTTCCCCTTTGATAATCCCCATTTGATTCTCACAATCTGTTTGCTGTTGTTTTGTTTTATTTATTTGTTTTATTTCATTCCACATACAAGTGAAACTAAGGATATTTGTCTTTCTTCATCTGACTTATTTCACTTAGCATAACCCACTAGGTTCATCCATGTTGTCAGAATGACACAATTTCTTCCATTTTTGAATATAGCTGAGCAGTATTCCACGGTGTATGCATACTGCATCTTCTTTCTCCATTCACCAGTCAATGGGAACTGAGGTTGTTTAAAGAATATATTTTTGAATAGCCTATGGGAAGAAGACATTCAGGGGGAAATGAAAAAAACGTTTTGAACGGAATGATAATGAAAATAAAACACCAGAATTTGTGAGATGCATCTAGAGCAGTGCCTAGAGGGAAATGTTATAACTTTATATAAAGTCCATACTTTTTTCTCTCAATATAACTTTAAATGTTTATATTAGAAAAGAAGAAAGTTATCAAATAAATGATCTAAGTTTCTATCTGAAGAAGCCAGAAAAAGAACAAAATAAATCTCACAATAACAAGGTACATTTTTTTGTAGCGGCATGGGTAGAAAGCCAGGATACTTTCAGTGAAAAAAGGAAACTATACCTCGGATGAGCAATATCGTGCCAGAGATCGCTTCTTATCCTCCATGACCTCGTGCCCAAACATAGAACTCCTGATTTTGAGTGAAACATGGCTCTTCAGAATGCAGTACATTTCTTAGATGTCTTTGTAATGAAGTGTGTCAAGGCGACTGAGCTCCGGGCAATGAGATGTAAGCAGAGCCTTACATCTGAGAGGCTGTGACTTTCTTGGGCTCCTAGCACTTCCTGCGGGCTGCACCATGGATGTGACCGCTGTGGCTTGAACAGTATATTGTACCGAGGAAGGTGGAGCCACCAGATAGAAGGAGCCAGGGTCCCTGCACAGTGGCATGCCATCACACAGCCTTGAGCTGCCTGCTTCTTGATTCTTTCACAGGAGAGAAATGTATTTCTATCTTGACTCCGTCACTGCTATTTGAGATTTCATTTCTTGCAATGGAACTCAGTCCCAACAGATGTAACCATGATTCCATTTATGTGGAAAAAAGAAGCAAATAAGCCTGTATGTGTGTATCAGATGCATGACTTTGACTTTGGTATAGAAATTCCCCAGACAATTGCTTTCAGCTGTAAAGACATATTATCTTACATAGTGATACGTTCAGAGGTGGGAAAATTTCAGGGCTGATTAATTCAGTGGTTTGACTGTACCCTCAGAGAACATCCCATCTTTCTACTTCGCCATCCTCTGACGGGATCAAGTCACAATTGCAAGATGGTGGCTACCGTTCTAGGTGTGACATTCGTGTACTTCAGTGCGAGTAGAAGAAAAGGGCTGCTCTTTTCCTGTTACAACCCTTTTCTGTCTATTTTCAGTTCTCTCTCTCTCATTTTTTCAAGAACAAAGAAACTTTTTCTAGAACCCTCTAGCCAAACTTCTCTCGCACCTCACTGGCCGTAGAAGGCTCATCTTTAAACCAGTCTCTGGCTTCGATATAATTTGATACAATCAGGATTTATTTTCTATCCCAAGAAAAAAGGAAGAAGAACAGAGCAAAACTGTGATTCTCACAGGGTGGAAGGAAAGAAAAATGGTCAGCTATCTGCTACACTCTGTATGTAAGTGGGCTGAAATCCCAACTTTGAATGGTGAGTCCTTCCAGGGAGAGGAGTGGGAGAGGATGGTGGTAGGGGGAAGAGAACTGAAGGAGTTCTGTGCAAATACTAAAGTTTCCTATCCCCAAATCCACTTCTTAGCTCACGAAGGCCATCTTATTAGGGCAGCAAAAGGAATCATGATTGAGTAAAGCCAAGTGTGGTATTTCTTTCCTTTTTGTTAGGTAGTTGCTTTCTCAGTCTCCCTTCCTCAAGAGGTGGCCACAAGACTCAGTTTAGCCAGTGAGCTCTGAAGGGAAATTGTCAGGAGAATGATTTCATCCTTGATCAAAAGATAAAGCTTTTTTTATTTTATTTTTTTTTAACTTTTCCCTTTCTGCTCTTGCTTGGAAACTATTGTGAAGATTGATGCTTGGAGATAATGTAGCCATGTGGCAACCACATAGGACATGCTTAGAGAATTATGTAGATGCCGGCCCAGTGACTTAGTATTTTGAGGCTGACGAATCCACCTTTAAATTGTCCACTTTGTGACATCTTATTATAACATATCCTTATAAGGATTTCTTTTATGTGGAGTCAAGTGCAGCTTAATAGATAAATGCATTTTTCCTTATTACTATGTGTTTTCTGTTGTTTTGACTTATTCTTATAATTAAAAGGTATTATTTATATAATTCAAAGTTCAGTTGAAAAGATGTACCACTTGGCATCAGGTACCTTTGTATGAAGATGCACTCTTGGAAAGGGGATGGGGAAGATTTGAGCAAAAGGAACAAGCTGTTCTTTATGATTAAATACTAACTTCATGGAATAAGGGTGACTTTGCAGCCTGGCAGCCAGCTGAGAATACATTTCTCTATCACTGTTTGGGCTGAGAGCAGAGGGTCAGACCTCGGGTTGACCTTAGATCCCAGATAGCAGACTGACAGAATTTGGTTGGCAGACACATTTTGCTTCTTCTGTCTAGGGTTTTTTTTAATTAAAAATATTTTTTTAAGGAAAGATATAGGCAGAAATGAAGGTAAGTAGGCAGACAAGCAGAAAGATGAGGGAAAAATGTTTTCTTTATTATATTTAGTTGTCAGTTGGTTGCTTCTCCAGGCCTGGGTCTTGAACCAGGGATCTTGGGATGTAGGTGGACTGTGCCTGGTGAATGAAAACACTAGAGCATCAGGGTATGTCCTGTCTAGGGTTTTTAAAAATTGGAATTAGCTAGGATTATTTAAGTAGTGGAATACTTCACATACATATCTGGCTTGCTGGCTTCCTTAGAAAAGTGGAAATATCTGGCAATGCAGTGTTCATATTCTAACAGCAGTAAGTGGCAGCCCGGCTCTGTGACTCCCTTTAGCAGGCAGATGCTTCCAGTCTGGCACGGATGTCGATGCTTCCTAATGGCTCTCTCTCCGGCTGCTCCACTGATTTCCATGATCGATCTGACTCCGCGGGCATGTGAGTTAGTGACTCCTGGTTTGGTTTTAATGTGTGTGTGTGTGTGTGTGTGTGTTAGGCTCAACAATTGCTTTCTAGATAATTGGCCATGTGTGAAAAGACTTCTATCCCCTCACACAGGTGCTTGCACCTCAAAGCAGACTGGATTTGGAGTGGTCACTCTCACTCTGGATTGTCCTGTAAGGCTAGAAGAGCTAAGAACTCTCTAGAGTGCTCCACTGGGGCACCTGGGGAGTCAATCCAGCCCCAATAACTCAGGCTTTAGAAGATGCACTGCTGGGGGAGGGTGAGCATTCTGAAGTAAGACCTACATCTGTGGGTAGGGAGTAGGATTTTCTAATGACAGATGGAGATTTGCCCACTGGAGGTTACTCCAGGAGAGAAGCATGGACATGAGGAAAGGGGTCAAGGTCTGACTCTGGGGCAGTGTCCCATTGCTCCTGACATCCCCCTAGAAAGGAGCCCTCTTAGTCTACATCCTTCTCTACTTACTTATTAGAAGAAAACTGTGTGTGTGTGTGTGTGTGTGTGTGTGTGTGTGTGTGTGTGTAAAAACCCAACCACTCCCTTTCCACATCCTCCACTCTGTCTTGCTATGGAAGACAGAATAACAGCTCTTCAAAATGTTCCCTCCTAATCCCTGGTACCTTGTGACTATGTTTCATTACATGGCAAAGGGGAATTAAGTTTGCTAATCTGCTGACTTTAAGACAGGGAGGTTGCCCTAGATTATTTGATGGATTCAGTGTGATCACAGGGAGCAAGAGGGAGGCAGAAGAGAAAGAACCAGAGATGGCAGAATGAGATGGACTTGATCTAAAGATGCTGACTTTGAGGAGGGAGGAAGGGGTCATGAGCCAAAGGAAGTGGGGGGTATGGGGTGGGTGCTCCAGACGCTGGGAAAGGCAAAGAAATGGATTTTTCTAGAGACTCCAGAAAGGAGTGCAATCCTGCTCACGCCTTCATTTTAGCTCAGTGAGATCCAGAGAGGACTTCGGTTCTACGGAGCTGTTAACATAACACATTTGTGCTGTTTGAAGTCACTAGCTTTATGGTAACTTGTTACAGAGGCAGTAGTGCACTTGCAGGGGTCATATGCAGGTGAGAGGCCAGCTAGCAGCAACCTCTAGATATGTGATAAGGACATCTCCAGATGATTCCAGCCCTAGTTATCAAGTACCTCATCTTTCAGTTTTCCTGCTGAGGCCCCAGAGATAAAATGTTCTCATCTTGCCCTGCCGAAATTCCCGACACAAAGAATCTATGAGTATAATAAAATGATTTTTTGAAAAAAGCCACTAAGCTTTGGGGTGGTTTGTTGCCCAATATAGTAACTGAACAGTGCTCTCTCCTTGAACTTGAACCAGATGAAACTGGGGAAAATGGCATGCACGGCTGAACCCAGCACTCCCAACCCATCATTAACATTATTTTTAACTGAACCCTGAACCAGCAGAGGGAACACTGCTGAAACCGAAACTGAATTTGTATATTTTTTTCAAGCTGTTGAATATTCAAATATTCTTGAGACAGAGACAGTCACATAGAGAATTTCACTCTCACCAATTCCCCCTGTGTATTTTGATTAACCCAAGATCAGACAATGATGGCAGAGTTGTGGATTCTCAATCTTTATCGAAACTGATGACATTTCCACTCCTTGCCTCCCGCATTTACCTTTTTCCTCCCTTCTCAGCCAAGGTGGGGGTTTAAAGTTCTGGTCTCTGCCAGCTGTGTCACTCTATCTTCCTCACCTTCCTTCAGAGCATACACCCTGTCAGAGTTGGCTGAATAAAGGAAAGATTGAGTTGACCCTGGGAGATGAGAATTTGGCCCCCTCTAAGCACAGGGAGTTACAACCTGAGCCTGATTACCCCGGGGTAACTTGAATGGAATCTGTGTGCCTCTGGCCGAGAAATGGAGACTTTCCATCAAGGCCAGTGAGCCTCAGTATTCCAGCAGCCTGGCTGGGGTGTGTGGGACCCAGGTGGCTTCCATCTCTGGACCAGGCCTGCACAGTTTTGTCAACCCTTTCCCCAGTGGGGGTGGGGGCGAGGAGACTTGGGGCCCCTGGGAGACATTCATCTTTCCAGTGCCTTACCATATTTTCCATAACAGTGCCCTCCCTCCAAGGTGGAAAGCCCTGGCTGGCTGCGAGGATATTCTTGATATGTTTTTCTTCTCTGCCCTGCCCCTGCCGCAGGAGTAGGGAGCTGGGCAAAAACATCTCCCCTTTTATACCAGCCTGCTCCGGACTTGCTGCCCTGACAGTACAGCATAGACCAGTCAACCCCATGGGACTAGAATTTTCTGGTTTGAATTTTGGCTCTGCTGTTGGCTAACTGCAAGCTCAGCAGGGTACTGAAGCTCTCTGTGCTAGCTTCTCCATCTGAAAACTGGCAGGGTGTTATTATGACCAGTTTTGAGGATTTATTGTAGGAAAAGCACTTGGCGCAGCCCCGGCTATGTAGTATGAGGGATCTGTTTGTGGTTATCACCTGACCTTGGGCAATTCAGCTCTTCGCTGGGCCGCAGTTTATCCCACTATACAATGAAGTTATTAGTGCTTACTTGCCTCTTTGTGACTGTTTTGAGTGTGAATCCTGAATATCTGCTCTTGTTGTGCGCCTGGGGACAAAATTCTTGGGTTCTCTTAATCACAATATGCTCATCTGTTAAGTGGTGCTTATTAAGTAAACAGCTGTGGCGATGATGAGAAAATGTGTTTTAAGCATATGGGGACTTGCACATAGAAAGAGCGAAAACCACGTTAGACTTTCCCCCTTTGGTTTGTTTTTATGGATGAGAACTTTCTAAGCTATCATGGCTGTGTACCGCAGAGGACCTGCGGATTTCTCACGTTTCCCAGCCATGCCTCGTTCACAGACCCCTAGAATCAGAGAGGTCAGGACTGGAAGGGCCAGTTGACAGGTCAGTTAGTGAAGCCATTCAACGAATATTTACTGTCGACTATCATGAGGCCGGGGCTGCTGTCGGTGCTGGGGCCCTTTTCATGGGGAAGACAGCAAACATGTGAATACATGATTATGTGATGCACGTTGAGATTCAATCTCTTTATTTTACAGAGGGGGAAACTGAGGCCCAAGAGAGGGAGAGCAGGGCAAACTCTCCAGCAAATTCTCAGAGTCTCAGAATATCTTACCCTAACAAAGTGGTTTCTCCAAGGTCTTAAGATGTGACAGTGGGACTCATCATTTGTTGAATCTTCCTAAACATGGGAATTGTTTTAAGTTCTTTACACTTCTTAGGTCATTTAATCCACACATCAAGCCCAGGGGAGGGCATTATCATGAATTCTGTTTTGTAGATGGGGAAACGAAGGCACACAGAGATAGAAGGGAGTAGGGTTTGAACAGAACCCCTGGTTCAGGGCTCATTCTCCACCACGGTGCTATCCTCTGGCTCATACCCTTCCTTCTATCCTGGTCTGCACTCTCTTTTTTTTCTCCTACCCCCACCCTCCAGTTCTGGTCTCAACAATTTCTTCTGCACTCTGAGAAGGGTAAGCTGTCTCTCTCTGGCCTTCAGTTTCCCTACCTGTGGAGTGAAAGGGATTGGATTGGAATATCTTCAGGGTCTTCTATGCCTGCCCTGCTTTTCAGCCCTTTATCAGTTTATAATAATTTTATTCGCTTAAATGTTTTTTAGTCTGCTTTCCTGACAGATTGTGAGCTCGGAGGGAAAAGTATCTTACACCTTCTATTCTCTCCCCAGAGCCTGCCATCATGCCCTACATTTAGTAGGTCGCAGCAAATATTTGTGCATGACGAAAGGAAAGAATGACAGACTATCCTCAGTTTTCTGAGCTCCTGCACACTCTCACTGGCCCCTCTTCCTTTCTCAGCTTGTGGGCCGCCATCCCTCCCTCCCTCTCTCTCACCTCCCAGGAGTGACTTGGGCCCTCCATCCGGCCTGCATTTTTCCGGATTTGATATCATTTTTTCCACTCTCCCGGCTGTTGCTGGCGGCCTCTGCCAACTTTCCACAGAGATAGCCCCTCCCCCACAACCGCAGACCAGAGGAGACATCCTGGGGTGGGGGAGACCCTCCTCCTCTTCCTGGTCCCTAGGCTGGAGTTAGGATGGGGAAATAAGTGCCCTCAGTGGCCTGTTGGCAGGATTGGGGATTGCAGCTGGAGGACATGGCTTGCCCACCAGTTCTTTGGTCTTCTTTGGCACTGTGTTCCTGGCTGCTGGGCCACGGTCCACGTGGAGGGCTAAGGCATCTGGCCGGCTTCTGGTTGGGGGCAGGGGTGTCAGTCATTAGGGACACAATGGTCCAAACCATTTGCATCTTGTTCTTTCAATGTGGTGACACTCCTATTCCTTCAACTGGAAATTCCTGACCCTGAGGTCCAGCCCCATCCGCAGCCCCAGCCAGGCTGGATGCCTCACTGCCTCCTACTTCACACACAGACATAGGAGAAGGCTGGGCCTGGAGTCTAGTCTTCGCCCTCACTGGCTGGGGGGACCCTGGGGTGCTCCCTTTTCCTCTCTGGGCATCAGTTTTCACATTTGGAAATGAACAGGTTGAGCTACATCGAGGATTAGTGGGTTGTTTCATTGGTTCATGCACCCCCCACCCCTTTACATTGCAAAATTGTGTTTGAAAGTCCATTTCCCTAGGACTCGGTAACGTCTGGTCACATTGTGCCAGAGCGCTGCGGATGAAGTGGGCACACTGACAAACCTGGGTTGGAAGCCTGATGTCCTTTAGAGCAATTGTA
This sequence comes from Solenodon paradoxus, assembly GCA_004363575.1. Taxonomy (NCBI): domain Eukaryota; kingdom Metazoa; phylum Chordata; class Mammalia; order Eulipotyphla; family Solenodontidae; genus Solenodon; species Solenodon paradoxus. The sequence goes on along the minus strand of RJWH01001524.1, from coordinate 20,655 downwards.
TGACCGTGAGCATGAACCCATGCCTCAGTGTCCTACTTAGTAAACAGGGGTTGTGAAGATGAATATTTGTTACAGTTTAGTGCATAATTCAACAACAAACACCAGCTATCAGATTGTCAGGATGAGTGCTGAGTCCTTCCGGGTAATACTTTTATGAATCTGTAATCTAAAAATGGGGTAATGAGAAAACAGCAGACCTTCACTCTGAACTGTGGTTGTTTGTGCTCCATTGTGTCTCCCTCAAAGACAGGGACAGGAGTTGTGCCCAGAGGTTGGGAGAAGAGCCTGAGCACACACAGTTCTGATGATTTTATTGCCTCAGCCTGCCACCCAGCCGGCTGGCTAAACTTGCCTGCGGCCAGTGTAGATGGGGGTGGGAGGTGCAGACTCCTGGAAGAGCCCAGAAGAAGACGTCTGGGCGTTTAGACATCCTTCTGGTCTGGTTTATTGTGGGAGGTTGGTCAAAACCCAGGAACAAGGAAGATGTTTACAAAAAGACACGCAGCCCGTAAAAAATAAACCCCATACTCAGTGCCCAGTGTGGAGCTTCTGCCCCAGAGTTTGTCCACTGTGTCCTCAGGGTGGAGGCTTCACGAAGCTGGTGCTCCAGGAGATGTTCTGGTCTTTGAGTCAGTGGGCAGGCATGGCCCCAGGTCATCAGTCCTTTGCCCCACCATGGCGGCGTTGAAGCCCGAAAGCACCCCAACGTCTTGCTACCCCTAGGAGGGCCGGTGGCCTCACAGTACGGCCAGGTTGTGACAGGACTTGGAGCGGGCCTTGAGGGCCTGGCGGCGGGCGCTGCGTGCTGTCAGGCGGGCCAGGAATCGCCGAGCGCGCTGCCCCAGGCTGGCCGGCCCGCAGGGCGCCGACCGCTCCGGGGCAGCGCTGTCCCCGCGGCGCAAGCGCAGTTGGCGCACCACGCCCTCGAAGAGCTCCGACACGTTGTGCTGCAGCGTGGCTGAAGTTTCAATGAACTTGCAGTCGAACACCACAGCGCAGGCGCGGCCCTCTGAGGGGGCGGGGCAAGGAAGAAAGGGTGGAGTCATAACCCGAAGGCGGCGATAAAGGTAGGAAGAGATGAGTTCAGTCTTAACTGGAGGCACTATTTCTTTACCCATATCTCGTGTTGGCTTCCTGGGACTCAAAGATCAATCGGCTCTGACTTTTTGGATAAGATCACAGGCTAGTGACTGGTGACACAATGAAGCTGGGAAGACAGGTGGACTGGCACCAGGTAGGGAGAGGTCGCCATGCCAAGCAGGGGCTAATCTGTGCATCAGAATGGTCTGGGAAGCTTGTTAAAAGTGCAGATTCCCGAGTTCACCACACAGAGTCTGATTAGATAGGTTTAGGATGAGGACTTGGAACCTGCATTTTTAGCAAAGTCTCCTGGGATGTCTGCTAGCAAAGCAGATAGTCTTCCACCTCCAGGATGCCACTAGCCTTGGGGGTTCTAGTCCTCAGTGCTTGGTGATCCTGTGGAACTAATTTCCTCTCTCTGGGTCTCAGTTTTCATAGTTTTAGATTTTGCCCTGGAGGGAGGGCCATTTACAGATCGTTACGAATTTCATCTGAAATGTCAAAGGTATTAAAGTATTCCCCATTCCACTTTAAATACAATTTTTTTAAAGGCAAGGTGCAGTCAGGAATGAAGGCGAGTAGGCAAGTGGACAGGAAGAGAGAGGAGGAAGAAACATTTTTATTTAGTTGTTCACATTGGTTGTTTCCCCAGATCTGGGACATGAACCCTCCTCCTTGGGATGTATGTTGGTTGTGCTCCTCCAGAGGCAGTTGGTCTAACCATTATTCCACCAGGGAGAACCTTAAATGCAATTTTTATATAACTTTTTTTGTTTTGGTTTGTAGCTGTGATCTGACACAATATTGTGTTTTGTTGACCATTAAAGATTAGTGAAATTTGAATAATTTTCTCACTGTACTTTAGAGCAAATAATTGTCTTTTTTAGGTCTCAGATGTAAGCTCTAGAAAATCCTCTAGGCATTGGGCCTTTCATGCCTAGTGGATAAAGTGTCTCTGACTAAGGGCACGCAGAGCCAGTAGGGAAATTTTAAGAAAAGAAGTGACAAGGACAGATCTAGTCTGGAAAAGTCTTGGCAGCTGTCAAGAAGAACTGAATGAATGGGACTGGCTCAGATAATGTGGAGATGGGAGACTAGGGCAGAAGCTGTGGCCACCAAGGGAAAGCAATTTGGGATTGGGAAGGTAGATCTGACAGCTGGTTCCGGGAGTGAGAGGAGGAGGCATGGATAGTTCCTAGCTTTCAGGCTTAGGCAAGGAGATGCAGGAGATGCAGGAGATGCAGGAGGGGCATGGTGGATTGGAGCAGATGGTCGCTGAGAGGAAGAGCACTGGAGGAGGAGCAGTGACAATGGAGCTGAGAGAAAGTCAGAGGAGGCTGGAGTGTAGGTCTCACCTTCAACAGAAACTTCCCGGCAGCGCGCCAGGTCTGCCTTGTTGCCCACCAGGATGATGGGCACATGGTCTGCTTGATGTGTACGTCGCAGCTGAATGCGGAGCTCAGAGGCACTCTCGAAGCTGCCTCTGTCTGCAATGGAGTACACGATGACATAGGCACTGCCCACCTGCAGGCACGATTCTTGGCTCCAGCTTTCATCCTGTAGGGGAGGGACCCCAGGTCTGTCTTCAGAGAGTCCCTAGCCCCTGGCTGAGAAAGGTGGGACTGGGATGGTCTAATGGGTGGAATGGGCCCAAGATTTATACTTGGGACATATTGGGGAGACAAATTCTGCCATAATACCCTGTGACACCTTAGGAAAATCATATACCCTCTTTGGGCCTCCCTTTTTGGCTTGAAAAATTGGGCTAGTGACATTACCTCACTACATTCTCTCATTCATTGATCCTTCTAGGCTGGGCACCAGACATAATTAATTTTATTCCTCTTCCTATTAAGGAGAGTTTGGGCTTTGCCTGGGTAGCTCCTTTGATGTCAGAGTGGTTCACTCTTGCTAGGCACTTCTTTTGACTATCTGTAGTCCATAATTAAGATCAAAATGGAAGGGAGAGAAGTATGGAAAGGAGGCTGACTTCAGGACAGTCTTGAAGAGAGGTGAAGGAGCAATTGTGGAGTTTAAGAGGACACTGGTTGGGGAGGCGGGACATTTTAAGAAGTGGAGTCCTCCATGCCACGTCAGCCTAATATAGAAGAAACCATTTACCTTGCTTTGTTTTAAAGAAGGCTGAGATATTAGAAGGGAGAAAAAGTCATCTTGTGGGCAAGGACTTAGATGATTTGATGATATTCGTAAAAGGGATGGGTGCTCATCTGTACCTTTTTCTATCAGTGCTCAACCAACTGCATTCCTGCTTGTTTTTATCTAGTGGTTCTCAGCTCCATCAGATCATAGTTCCCTTAAACATGTGATGTCCCCTTAAACATCCTGAAATTTTTTTACATCTTATTATGTAGTAAAGAACTAACCTGCCTAGAGTTAGGCTTGGCCTTTGCCTTCAGCTCCTGGGAGATAATCTCCAAGTCTTTGGAATGACCTTCCTGATAAGAATCTCTTTATTCACCTGGAAACTTGGAGTCATAACAGATATCAACAAAATTATTTGTTGGGGGACTGCTGTATAGACAGTCAATCACACTTATGTGACCAAAACCAAAACTCTGTAACAGGCTTCCTGGTTAGCAGTACTTCATGCATCTGGTCATACATTGCAAGTAAGTGCTGATCACAACTCCAATGGGAAGCTGCATATGTAGAGCTAGACTCTGTCCCATATGTCTCTTTCATTGGTTGATGTCAATCTGTAAGCTTTTGCTGTAATAAACTGTAACAGTGAGTAACACAAAACAAATCAAAAAGGAAGTGCAAAGTCCTTGCAAGTTGTTGACAAGGAAAAGAAAACCTGGAGTAATTTGGATGTCCCATTTTGGATGCTGATCTTTCATCATGGACATCTGAGACTAGAACCCTGGACAACAGCTTTATTAGTCTTCAAGAAGACATAGATCCTGCCCTTTGAAAGCTCATAGTTTGGAAGGGAGGTTATGGAAATGGGGAGTTATAATGCGGTGCGATAACTACCAGTAAGAGAGGCATATATGAGTGACTGGAGGAGCCATGGAGGTGACATGGGGAGACCAGAAGAATTCAGTCTGATAGAGTAGAGGAAGGTGTGATAATGGTCTGGTGGGGTTTGGAAGAATAAGCAGCCCGAACAAGAGAGAAATGAACAGGCTGGGAGTGGGAAATACTGAGTGTGGTAGCAGCATTATTTGTGAGGTGGGAAGAAGTCAGAAAAATTTTCTGATATCCAAATAAGACAGATGAATAGGAAAGCATCAGATCTCTGGTCAACACCATCGTCAAAGAGGATACATTCTCAACAGTCACATGGATCCTTCCCCAGGCCAAATAGCCATGGGCTGAGGTAGACATATGTGGGTTCGCATTCTGGATTCTTAACCTTGACTATGGACAGGTTCCTTCCTCCCTCTGGGTCTCAGTTGCCCCATCTGTAGAATAAGAGGGTGGGTTTGTGGCCATTCATTTATCACACACATATTTATGGAGCATTAGTTATGCTTTAGAATCACAAGAGCTGGTTGGTACATGGGTTGGTGGGTAAGAAACACTTGGGAGTGTGATTAAAAATACAGATTCTGGTGCACCCTGGTGGCTCAGTGATTAAGTCTGTGACTTCAAATGGTGCGGTCCATGTACAGCCCAAGGACCCAGGGCCGGGGTCGAGGACAGTGCGGGGACATAAATGGATGTTTCTTCTTCCTTTTCTCTTCCTCTGTCTGCCTGCCTACTTTTCTTCATTCCTGCCTGCTTTCTTCTTTTAATATACATATATGTATATATAATACATAGTAGAAGGTATATACCTATGTATGTATGTACATATATATATTTTTATTTTTATTCATTTATTTTTTTCTCCCCAGGACCTACTTTTTTCTTTTTAAAGCAAAGGTGCAGGCAGGAATGCAGGTGAGCAGGCAGGAAGTGAGAGGAAGCATTTATCTATTTTTATTTAGTTTGTTCATTTTGGTTCATTTTGGTTGTTACACTTGACCCTGGGTCATGCAACTAGGCCCTTGGGATGTTTGTGGACCAAACCCAGAAAACTAACCCACAAAGCTACCAGGGTACGTCTCTGGGAACTACCTTTACAGGTCTAACTCATAAGTTCTGGGGAGAGGCATGAGAATTTGATTTTTATACTCTCTCCAAGTGATCCTGATGGTCAAACTAGGACACTACTGGTTGAGCCAAAGGCCTGTGCTGTTTCATTAGATTCTGCCTCTCAGACATAGAAGAGAACTACCAAGTCCAAGAATGAAAAGGATGGAGGCCTATTCCAATCAGGGTGCTACTGCGCGGGCCCTCTTTGAGCCTGCCTTCAGGGTAACCAGCCAGGGAAACATTTCCCCATTTTAGTTTAGGAAAACCAAAGGTGAGAGGAGAAGAGAAAACTCTTAAAGCCACACAGCCAGCTGGGCCCAGAATTCTTGTCCTTGCTTTCTAATGTAGCTTCTTTCTCCCCAGTATTCCAAATGCGACTCCCAGTCTGAACAATCTTAATTCACTGGGCGTTGCCCCCCCCCCCCCCCCCCGGCCCGCCCCACCACCAGAGGATTCTCAACTGCATCTCAAAAGCAGACCTTCCCTCACCTGTCTGTGAGCATCTGGAGGCTAGGGGACATGTCTGTGTTTGTCACTGCTGGTTTACCAGTGTTTTGGACCATGACATACCTGACAATGTTTTTTTTTATTGAGGTTGTTGTTTTATGGACAGGTGCAGGCAGGAGGGAAGGCCAGCTGAGGCAGCCAGGCAGGAAGAGAGAGGAAGAAGCACTTTGTTTTATTTAGGTGTTCCTCTTGGTTGTTACCCCTGGTCTTGAACCAGGGACCTTGGAATGTGTGTGGACTGCCCTCGCTTGGTAGACTGAACTGCTAGGCCACCAGGGTGCACTGTGGCAGGTATTTTTGAATAAAGGAATGAGTAATGGAGTGAAACTGCAGCTAAAGGTGATGTTCCTGGGGGATGGAGCGGGGGCACAGGCTCTGGGGTCTTATCGGTCTGGGTGTCCCTTCCACATGCTTTTTGACACGTGACTTGATAACCTCTCTGAGCTTTTATTTCCTCATTAGTAGAATGGGAATCAGAAGAACACTCGCTGTATATTTTTGGCTTGACTGTCATAAGTCCAGCGCTTAGCACAGGGGCTGACACTGAGCGGGGAGGGTGCTCCATAAATATCAGCAGCTGTTTGGAGAACTGTCATCATTATTATTAGGCTAATTTGAACCTGAATTTCCTTTTATGCTTTTTAAAAGGAATTGGCAACAGAGCTCTTCATTCTTAGCTTTTGGGCTTCTCACTGGAGTTGTCACTGTTCTTGTCAATCACTCAAGGCTGCCCACCCTGCAGGCCGACCCCCCTAGTGTTAGAGAGATGGAATTTCAGGTGATTTATATACATTTTTTTTTTTTTTTTTTAAGAAAAGTGCATGCAGGAATGAAGGTGAGCAGAGAGGGGCAGGCAGAAAGAGAGCAGAGGAAGAAACATTTTAATTTTATTGGTTGTTTCCCCCAGCACCCCCAGGTCTTGAACCTGGGTCCTTGTGGTTATACGTGGGACTGTCCAGCAGACTTAACCATTAAGCCACCAGGGCATGCCTGTTTAATTTATTTCTTCAGAGTTCTACACTGAACATGTAGTACATCTATAGCAAGAAAAAAGAAAACTCCAAACAAGGTAAAAAAAAAAAAGCACCTTCAGGACACCTGCTGGTCTCCCCTGCTTTGGAGGGGCTGAGAAGGACCTCTTTGGGTTTCCTTTGTGAAATTGCATAAGGACTTTAAAAATCCAGCAGGAATGATCCACCCCTTTATCAGGTGAGAAAACTCAAGTTCAGAGTGGGTAAGTCAATTGAACAAAGCTACACAATTGGTAAGAAAAAAAGAGGGACTCAACCTCAGGCTTTGGGGTTCTAAATCAGTGTTCTTTCCTCTGCGTCATGTGGGTGGGTGGAGTGGGATGAGGGGGGCTTGCAGAGAAGAAGCATGTCCTGTGGCTATAGGGAGGGGTCAGTGGAGTAACTGAAAAAGGTCAGGGTTCTGAAGATGTTCTGTCTTTGGTTGGAAAGGCTGCTTAGGATTTTGAGAGGTGCTGAGGATGCCCCTCTAACTCTGTCATAGGAGGGGATAAGAGTCTGGTGCTGTGCTCAGTACCTTCCCCCCATATCCTGCTTGGGGGGCCATACCGGTTTCTCAGCCTCCCATGTGTCCATGACCACCAGCGTGGTGTCCTCTCCGTCCACTGTGAGGGTCCTCTCATATATATCTTCTGCTACTGAGAGAAGAGCCAGATTTCAGTGAGGCAGGTCTGGAGAGGGTGTGGCCCCCAGCCCCCTTTCTGGTCATATTACTCCCTCCACTTCTTGAAGTGCTCACCACACCGGTTTGATGCCTGTTTCTCCTAATTGGTCAGGAAGCTCCATGTGGGGCCCGTGTGCCAGCACAGTAACTGGCACATAGTAGGTGCTGAGAAAGATTGTGTTCTTTTGGCTGATTGAATGAGTGTGGGTGGTGGGTTACAGTTGGGCTGGGAATCTCCTGTTCTGCTCCGTCCCTGGCTTTGTGTATATTTCAGGCAGGTCACTTTACCCTCCCTGAGCCTTAGTCTCCCATCTGCCACACATACCAGTGGATGGCTATACACCTCTCCTCTGGGTTCTCACTCTCAAAGGCATCAAATCTGGAGAAAGTATCTGGCTAGAGTGTCCCCATGCCCATCCCACTCACCCTGTGACCTCTCAGCCAGTTCTGCTGGGATCCATCTTCCTTTTGTCTGTCCTGTCCCTGTTCCCCAACATCCCCAATATGGCACTCTCCTCCCATAACTCACTATATATCTTGGGAATAAAGGAACTTGGGTCCCAGAACTCGGAGTCTGGGAATCTTTCTGAGTGGGATCTTAGTTTTGCTGCAGATTGTGGTGGCCGTGAGTGATTATGAGACTGGAAGGAGCTGAGAGCAGAGAGTTGGGGGCTGGCTAGTGATTTCTGAGCTGAGTTTAAGTTCGTTTTTTTATACTTGAGATTCATGGAACTCAGAATTACTTCCCTTATGACACGGAAATGAATCATATATCCCCATTCATGAGAAATTGGCAAATTTCTCACTCACTAGTCAAGGCACTTGCCTCCCTTGATCACTGTGCAGACAGTGCCCTGCACAACTGTAGGGGGACATCTTTTACTTCATAGTCTACCTAAATGGTCCCTTTTAGAGTTGAGCAGTGCACGACCTGTACAACTGTTCTTGGCTACCTTGGTGTCCTTGATAACTGTGCTTTCACTCCTTTGACTATATCCCAGCCTAGCCCACAGGGCCCTACCTCCCAGCTGTTCATGGAGGTCCCGCTCTTGTTTCCCAGCAAAGAGGCTGGCCAGGCTGGTCTTCCCCACGCCAGGGTCTCCAAGCAGCACCACACGGTGGAGGGCCTCCCAGGAGCCTTCGGAGTCGCTGGATTCAGAGGACCAGCTGTTGGGGGCAGGTGAAGGTTGTTGGGTGGGAGGGTTGAGGGATGCTGACTGGCCTAGCCGAGGATGCTGGGGTTTTGTGGACTGTGCTGTACACAGGAGGCCAGGCTGGTGACTCCGGGGGGACAGCGGCAGTGGAGTGCTGGCTCGCCGGCGCAGGGAGGTCTTTGCTTCTTGTTGAGTGTTTAGTGTCATCCTTGAGACTTTCCTCCCTTCTTTCGTTCCTTCCTTCTGTGAGCAAGAAGAGGGTATGTGCCATAAGCTAGTTGCTTGACTTTCTTCTTCTGTAAGTGTCCTGCACACCCTCTCCTTCAAATGCAAGGAGGAATCACCTCAGCTCCTTCGGTGTGGGGACCTGTTGTCTTCAGGCCCAGGGTAAATCTGGACCAGGCTGGGAGGGCTGAAGTGTGCAAGCTGGAACGCGAGCGCGGGCACACACACACACACACACACACACACGCACGCCCAGAGACCATTTCCTATCCTTTGACAATGTCCCACTGCCCCACGACAGCCAAGCAGAGGGGCACAGCGAGGCGCGATGTCCACACAAACACACACCTGCGTATACAGACGTGCCCCTCCCACTCAGGACCCGAGACCCACGTTCTAAAACGAGAGCGAATTGCCCTGTCCTCCCCCTCCCCTCGGTTCAGGGTTGATCTCGGGAGGGCCGAGGAAGAGCTAGGGCGGGGCCCGGTGGTACTCGGAAGGGCGAGGGGGTCTAGGGGTTCCCTCTGTTGTAACCCAAGCGCCCTGGTGCCATGGGGACCGCGTGTCGGCCCGCCCCCTCCGTGAAAAATTCAGGAGCGTCTGGCGAGAGGGCCTCCAGCTGCTGTTAGGAGGCGGGGGTTTCGCGGCAGCCAGATCCTAGGTTTGGTGATCCGACAGGGTCCTGGCGGGGGTGGGGGGTGGGGGGTGGGGGGCCGGTGGGAAGGGGACCTCCAGGGTCCTGGAGTGCAGCTGTCATTCCCAGAGTCTGAGTTTGAGCTTTCCCACTTTGAGGTCCTGGGGGTGACTCCCGCCATCCCGGGAGAGTTCGTTCTCCGAGGCTACCCAACACTCCTGGTCCCAGGTGGGGGGACCCTTGTGCCCCCGGACGCGGATTCGAAGCCCCCCGCGCCGCTGCCCGCGCTGCAGAACTCAGGGTGCGGGCTCCTGGTGAAGCCGGCGCAATTTGACTAAGTGGGCGGCGGGCTGCCCCGGCCTTTACCTGGGCGTGGGGAAGACTCCAGGGTCGCCGCCGCCGGGTGCTCCAGGCAGAACCACCGCCTCGGCGCGCAGCCCCTCAGGACCGTCCCGTCCCGCCCAGCCCAGCCGCCCAGGCCTGGGGAGGAGCGGCGACCCGCCCCGGCCAGCCCCGCCCCGCCCCGCCCCATGAGGGCCGCCCCGGGGTCCCCGCCCCGAGGCCTAGGCGGTCGAACAACTTTCCGCGAAGCTCAGCTGATCTGTGGCGTCGGGTTGGGGCCGAGAGAAGAGGGCAGGGTGGGCCTCTCAGTTCCTGGGTCTGGATCCCCCTTCAGCATCTGTCCACTCCAGCAGGGGGGCGCCCGACTTAGGCCCTCACAAAAATCCCTTGAGGGAGGTTTTACACTTTGGGGTTCTCAGGTCCCACCCTCGACGAGAGGCAGTCCTGGCGACCGGGTTCAGGAGTCTTGATGCAGGTTTCCAGACCCCAGTTTGGGAAACTGGTCTGGAGAAACTTGAATGGCTTTAGGGTGACGACTTGAGGGGAGGAGGGAGCCCAGGATTTCTGCGCCGGAGAGTTCTGAACCTTATTTTGATATCATTCCTTCATCGATTCACCAGATTCCGGGTTAAGCCCCCCTTAGGCACAGGGGTTATGTGCGTGGGAGAGTGACTGCCCACTCTGGTGAATATTTGCTGGACACTTGTGCCGTTCCTGACGTGTATGACGTGTATGACGCGAGGACTTTACCTGGTTTTAGCTCATTTAATCCTGACGTTAACATTAAGTGATCCTGATGGAGGCTTTGATGCCTCCAGTCTAGTCCCCTGTCCCTTCCTGTCATCTTCCATGGCATGTTGTTGTTTTGTTTTTTAAAATTTACCAGGCATGTGGGAGGAAGAAAGAGGCACTATGATCTTGATATAAAAAAGAAATTGGCTGTAGGGAACTGGTGATTTTGGCCGCCCATGGGGGCAGGATCCAGGTCCTTTGAGTAGGTGCTTTCTTTTAGATCCTGAAGGTGGGTCTGTCTGTGGAGCCCCGGAGACAGGCTGTACCTGTGGGTGAGACTCATTGTCATGGCTGAGGGGTCTGGGTGTCCAGCTCAGAGCACCTCCCACAGCAGCCTGGAGCATGAGCTGAGCCCCCACAGGGCTCTGGGCAGACGCTGAACCCCCGAAAACCTGGTTTCCTTCTGTGGTTGAGGGGCTAATCTCTTGCCCACCTGCAAGAGGGGCTGAGTGGTTCAGCATCACATTGTCTGGCCGCACGGCTGCCTGGCTTCAGTCCCAGCTCTACAACCCCATCGTTGGGTGACCTTAAGCAAGTCACCTCCCTTTTTTTTTGGGGGGGGTGGGGGTTTCAGTTTCTTTATTTAGAATGGAAAACTGAACGAAATTTAGTCGACTACAAACCTTACAGTTGTCTAAAATACAAAGGCAGAACTTGGCATTCAAGGCCATCAAATTCTGTCTTCTCTCCCCTACAGGGTTATTTTCAATCTCTCTCCCCACATAAGCGCCTTGCTTTGGCCACGCCCCATGCTCTCAGGTATATTCTGTTTCTTCTGCTTGGAAAACCCTTTCCCTGCTCATCTTTCAAAAGGTGACTGATGCCTGTATACCAGGCACTGTTGCAAGCTCTGTACAAGATTCTCCAGCTGTAATGGTGCATTAGAATCATTGGAGGGCCACAGCCTGCTGGGGCCTGTCCCTAGAACTTTTGATTCAGTAGGTTCATGCAGAGCTCAAGGATTCACACTTCTTTTTCTTTTCTTTTCTTTTAAAGAAAGGTGCAGGCAGGAATGAAGGCAGTAAGGAAGGGAGAGGAGGAAGAAACATTTATTTTATTTGGCTGTTCATCTTGGTTGTGCACCCATTGCCCTGGGACATGAACCTGGGTCCTTTGAGATGTGTATGGGCTGTGTTTGGTGGCCTTATCTGCTAGGCCACTAGGTCCCGCAGAGGATTTACATTTCTAATAAGCTTCATGTTTTGCTACTACTTGCTGGGTACTATACTGTGAGACCTCCGCATTATTCTATTTACTTCTCTAATGAACTCTGCAGCTGTCAACCTCTGTGGGATAAGTGATATTAGTCTTCCCATTTTCAGCACAGACCTAAAAAAAATGCTTGCTCGAGGTGGTCAGTGGGTTCTCTTCTTGTCCCATTGGCATCAGGAAGAGAAATCTCATGCTTAGCATTGCAAAGGGACTTCTTGTCATTTCCTAGGTGACCGCCTGGGGCTCTGAGAGGCTCAGTGACTTGTCCACGTTATCAGAGTGATGAGAGGGAAATGCTGACATTGAACTAGGTTTCTCTCAAGTCAAGGCTCTCCCCATCCTCTCTGGTGGGGAAGATTCCAGTGTCTGACCCTAGGGATTGCTTCAGGAAATTCTCTCTCCAGTGTCAGGGAGCAGCACCCTCTGGAGGGGACGAAGGGATGGCTGACTGGTTCTTCACACTGCCGGCTGAGATCCAGTATTATCATTGGGGCAAGGCCTCAGACACCCACTTTAGTTTCCTGCTGCCCACACTCCTGCTTTGATCTGCAGCCCAATATAGTCTGGACGGCAGGACACAGGGCTCAGTATGTTCGGCTCCTCTGCTCTTGTGTCCTCCCCAATAGCCTCCCAGGAACCTTGTGGCCATGACACAGCTGCTCCTGCTCATTATGACTCTGCTGGTCCTGGGTCAGTTGCCACCAGGTAACATCTCGTGTGTGTGTGTGAGTGTGTGTGCGCGCGCGCGCGTGCAGAAATGACAACTAGGCTCTCAGGTCCTAGGGGAGAGAGGAACTGCTTAAGTTCTGGCCCCACTGACAACTTGCTGGGCAGCCTAGAACCAGTTCCTAAGTCAGCATGCACCTCAGTTTCCTAATCTCTAAAATGGGACTTGCTCAACAAACATTCCTTTGGAAAATATTTACTGTGTGCCAGACACTCTAACTACGACTAGTGGGTTAGCCTGTTATCTCACAGTCTAACCCTTGACCTGTGGTCAGAACTCATGCCCTATGCTGTAGTTCATGACCTGTTGCTGCTTTAGGACCTGTCATCTAACAGATGACCAAAGAGTTAACCAGTGACTTGTGATGTCACCCGGGCCCGGGGGCCTAACTTGTGGCCGTGCTCTAATCTGCAACCGTGACTGCCCTGTGACCTGTGTTCCTCCTCTGCTTAGGGAGAAGTGAATTCAAACGGTGCTGGAAGGGCCAAGGGGCCTGCCGAGTTTACTGCATGAGGCAAGAAACCTACGTACACCTGTGCCCTGATGCCTCGCTGTGCTGTGTCCCCTACCACGTCAAGCCGCCGCCACCCCCCAAGTTGGATTCTGTATAACTGGTTCTCCAATAAAGCACTGCTGCCAGCAGTGGTCGCCTCTCGCTGCTTGCTCACCGTGCACCCCCACCCCCTGGGACTGTGGGGGAGGGGAGGGATGACAGGGGAAGGGCTGTGAGTTTCCCCAGGGAGAGTGGGCGTAACAGACTCTTATAAATGGTTCTGCTCTTGTTGATACAGTGTATTACATTAATGGATTTACCTATGTCAAGCCATCCTTGCATCCCTGAGATATATCCCGTTGTAAATGACTCTAATCCTACCTGTATCACTTTATCTCCCCTCAACTCTGGAAAAATTACTCAAACTCTGTAAACCGTCTCTGTTTTCTCATCTATAAAATGGAGATAAAGATGATATCAGAATAGGACTTTATAGAAGGGATGCCAAAAGAAGAGTCAATAATCAGACTTAGTAGTGATAATGAGTTAATTATGGTACAAAGAATAATGACAGGTTTACTAATATGCTCTGGCATTCTGAAAGAGACGGTGTGTTCAGCTAGAAAGGCAAGGCATGTTGAGAGGAGAAACTTTGTTCATGTGCCTTTATTATCTATTTCAGTGCTTTAAGGGTCTGTTCTGGTGACAAGGACTGTGAAGATTTTAAGAAAGCAAAGTTTTCATACCTGCAGAGAGGGTGACAGCTTCTCCTGGGTCTAAGGAACTGTGGGTACAGGAAGGTAGGGAGAAACCTGAGCAGAGCTGGGGCGGAGGGTGACAGCGTTCTAATGTCCCTGTATCAGGACTGAGTTTGGCTGAAAAAGTAGGCAAGTCTTTCAGGGGCTTACTTTTCCCACGTAAAAAGAAATCTGGAGGTAGGCACAACTGTGTCAGGGCTTGCATCTCTGGGATGTTCTTGGGTCACTTACAGCTACCAGACCTCCAGCCTCTGTCGCTGTCTAAAGCAGGAAGGGGCGGTGGGCTTGGGTGAGTTTTTCACTTTTTCCAGGAATGTGAGAACTTTCCCTGGAACCCCCTCAGCAGACTCCTTACTTCTGTGCAATGGGTCCTCCTGACGGGAGGGGCTGGGAAGGAAAGCCCTTGGCTGTCTGGCCTCTATAGTAGATGCACTTGGAAGAAAGGGAGTTGGGAAGACCCCAGAGTTGGCCACCTTCCCCTTGGGATTGAGTCCAGAAAAGGGCGGGGATGCTGGGGGTAATGCCAAAGGTGGAGGGGTTCTTATTCACTGTCCTTTGCAACTGTGTGGAGTACTCCAGGGTAGCCTGGGAGAAAGGGAACAGACCCTGCAGAGCCAGCTAAGGAAGGAGTAGTGATGGCAGACAAATGGGTGGAGGGGAGCAATTATATAGTGAAGGAAGAACTGAAATGGTGATGGGGAACACAATGTATTACAGACAGATGTGGATTTACAACGATGCACGCCTTAGATCTGTATAAAGTTATGATGCAATGTTCCTTCAATAAAGTTAACTAAAAAAAAAGAAAACAGTGGTGACATACAAAATATTTAATATCATGATGAATCCTTGTGACTTAGGTGGCTGAGCCTACTGAGGTGCAGACCATGTAAAGCCCAAGGATCCAGGGTTTGAGACCAGGGGCTGGGGTTAAAAAAAATTAACAACAACAAGGCTTCCTGCTGTGCCAGGTATTAACCCTTTAGTTTCTGGTATGAGAAGGACCTAGGGAAGTGCCAGAGCAACCAGACCAGAGCAGGTACCCAAGGGGATTGGGCAGCAGCTCTTACTGACCAGCGTGAAAACCTTGAATGAGCTTAACAACAAAATGTTGGACTGAATATCAGTCCTGATTCTGCATTGCCTGAGATCCTGGGAGGTTGGAGTTGGACTGAGGGCCTGTGAGCTTGTTTTAGGGCCCCACTAGTGGGATGAGGTGGGCCTGGCACCTGGAGCCCCGAGAAAGGAAAAGCTAGGAACACCAGCGAGGCTGCTGACCCACAGAAAGCTGTGTCACCTTAGGCTTCAGTGAATCTGAAGAAGCCAGGAGATGTTTGCAGTGACAGCCCCAAACCACCCAGATCCCAGAAGATGCCAGCCCCGTGCCGGGCCGTCGCATCTCCTCACCCCTACACCAGTTGTCATGTTTAGGAGCTGGGGAGGAGGGGGGACTCCGAGAGACTTGGCATTTATGTAATGATGAATTTCTCCAAACTCAGAAGAATATTAAATTGTTGACTGAGACCAAGTTTGAAACTGGTTAGAACTAAAGTTAGTTCTGCTGACCTCTCCCTCTTTGGTTGCCTTAGAAGCTACATTTTCTCCGCATAGTCTCAGACTACAAGGGAAGTTATGACTTCGTGGCAGTGAGGATGGTGATGATTCTGGGAGTGGGGAATCCAACAGACGCAAGTTCATAGCCCAGCTCTGGAAGCACAGGCCACAGGCCGTGGGTTGGGATGAGTCACTGTCTATGTCTGATGTCAGGGTCCATCTCTGCAGAATGAGCAGGGTGAGAGCTCTTAATGGGGTTGCTGGGGGGTCAGAGGAGGTCATCTGGCACTTTGAAAGTGCTCAGCAAGTGAAAACACTGTGACCACTATCCCTTCCGCCAAGTAAGAGGCATGCTGCTGGCCCTCATACGTGAGGTGGGCCATGGTGGCCTAGCAGATAAGGCTGCCACACGCATTTCACATACATCCCAAGGATCCAGGTTTGAGACCAGGGTCGGGGGAAACGACCACATAAAACAAATAAATGCTTCTTTCTCCTCTCTCTTCCTGCCTGCCTGCTTACTCGCCTTCATTCCTGCCTGTACCTTTCCTTAAAAAAAAAAGATAATATGCAAGAATATCACAAAGAATTAACCTGGATCCTTCATCTAGTTTTCCCAAATATTCACATTTGCCACTTTTACCTTATCACCCCCCTTCTCTTTGTGTGTGTGTGTACATATGTATGTACACATGTATTATATACACACAAATCATACATGTCTATCTCCCTCTCTATCTATATATCTCAAATGATATCTCTTTATCCCCTTCATACCTAAACACATCAGTGGGCTTTTCCTAAAGACAAAGACATAAAAATCAGAACACAAACAATGGCAAAGTTCTATGGTTTAATCTTCAGACCTCATTCAGATTTTGCCAGCCATACCAAAGAAGTCTTTAATAGCAGAAGAAAATCCCTTATGCTTTGCATTCAGTTGTCACATTCCTTTGATTTCTTTTAATCTCAGATTTTTTTTAGTCTTTATTGACATAGACATTTTGGGGTGTCCAGATCAATTCTCTTTTGGAATGTCCCTCAGTTTAAGCTTGTCTGATCTTTCTTCATGGCTGGATTAAATGCATGCATTTTGTATGTGTGTGTGGGAGATGCTATCGAAATGATGCTGTGTTTCTCCCAGTGCATCATGTCAGAGGCAGCCAGACTGAGGCAGACAGTGTGGAACCCGACAAAACAGATCAGGTAATCTTCTGAAGCCTCAACCGCACAAACTGGCTCCCACCCATATCCTAACAGATTCTCATCTCCATCTGTATTCAGCCTCGTAGGTCATAGCCTGTGTCTAACAAGCCTAGGAGACAAGGCAATTCTAAAGCAGAAATTTTCAGGATACTTCACGGAGGAGGCTCCCAAGTCGGGAGAGAAGTGACTTGTCTGAGGCCACACAGCTCCTGAGGCCAGGACATAGACATCAATCTTTGGACTGCATGTCAAGAGCTCCCTGGCACTGGTGGTGTGCAAAGTCGGCCACGTGGGTGGATGTGCTGGAGCGGGGATTTCTGCACCGCACAGGCGCTCAGGTGTGCTCTTTTAGAGGAGTTGGCGAGTGGCTGAGCTAATGAGAGTAATAAGTCAGTGCCAACTGTCTTGCATATATTATCGCAACAGTTCTCAGAAATATTATTATTACCCCCACCCCATTTTTTTTTTTAAAGGACAGATGCAGGCAGGAATGAAGGTGAATGGCCGGCAGACAGGAAGAGAGAAGAGGAAAAAGCTCTTTATTTTATTTAGTTGTTTATCTTGGTTGTTTCCCTGACCCTGGGTCTGTAATCTGGGTCCTTGGATATATGTGGGCTGTGTCTGGTGACCTTCTCCTCTGGGTTACTGGGGTGTGCCATTATCCCCTTCTTTTTCATAAGGCAACTGATATTCCTAAATGAGTTGCTCAGGTCATGAACCCAGGCACTGGGACTCCACCCTGGTCCTTAACACTTGATTTTGTCTTCCAGACTTACTCTTACTTGTCTTTATTTTATTTTATTTTTTAATTTTAAAGGTAAGGTATAAGCAGAAATGAAGGCAAGCAGAGGCAGGTAGGAAGAAGCATTTATTTATTTTACTGTTCATCCTGGCTATCTCACCCCTGTTTCTCCAGATGTTCTGAACCCAGGTCCTTTGGCTGTATGTGGACTGTGCCGGCCTGAGGCTGTGGACTTAATCACTAAACCGCCAGGGCATGTCAAGTGCTCGTGCTTTTTTTTTTTTAAGGTAAGTTGCAGGCAGGAATGAAGGCAGGCAGGTAGACAGGGAGAGGGAGGAGGAAGAGACAATTATTTATTTTGTTGTTCATCTAGGTTGTTCTCCTGACCCCAGGTCACAGACCTGGGTTCTTGGGATGATGTGTATGGCTTCTGTCAGCCAGAAGTGGCGGACTGAAATGCTCTGCCACCAGGATGGGCTCAAAATCCAGGTCTTAATCACTACAGGTTCTGCCATGCTGTCCAGTTAGGTTTTTTTTTTTTTTTTAAGGAAAGGTGCAGGCAGGAATGAAGGTGAGTAGGTAGGCAGGAAGGAAGAGAGGAGGAAGAAGCACTTTATTTTTTATTTAGTTGCTCACATTGATTGTTCCTCCTGGCTGGGATCTTGAACCTGGGACCTTGGCATGGATGTGGAACTTCTCCCAGGTGAACTAGACTGGTAGGCCAGCAGGACAGGCTCACTTGTACTTCTCAAATAACACTTTTTCTAATTATAAAAGTAATATATGCTCATTGGAGACAACTTAAAAACAGAGAAGCACACACAAGAAAGCAAAAAATCAGTATTTTCATTGCACATAAATACCCACCAATAAAAAATATATAAAATAAGACTTCCCAATAAAATGGAATCAAAATATATATGTATTTCTTGTGTCCTGTGTTTTTCACTTATCAGTATATCATAAACATTTCCAGATATGCTTATATATTCTTCCAAGACAATATTTTTTAGTACTAAAATACCTCCTGAAATTTCTTAAAAATTTCCCAAATACCCCAGTTTTTATTATTTGAGTTATATGTTTAGAGCACAATGTGGAAAAATACAACATAGTTAGCTTCAGAGATGTCATAATCCCCATTAGTTTCTGGCTCATATTCTGTCAAAAATAATGAATACATATTGTGTCTATGTGTGTGTATATGTGTGTGTGTACACACATACAGATACAGTTTCAAACATTTCTCTCTATACACATATATGCATTAGAGATTTTTCCATTAAAGACTAGAGAATTTCTCATCTGCTGCTCAAGATTGCAAGAAAGAGGAACAAGGACATTCATTACAACGATGGATATTGCAGGGGGTTCAGGGTAGGATTTGGTGACACCACAGCTGCTCTCCCTGCCTTCATTTTCCATGGCAGAATGTTGAATAGAATTGTTTATTGTACCAGGGCTACATTTAAGTCTGAGAGCCAGACTAAGATCACATGCAAATTGACCTTGAAAATCGCTTCGGGAGGTGCCTTTCTGGAGACTGACACACACAGCAAACTTTCCTCCCGTAATAGGATCACACATCATGTTTCCCTGATGAAGCACAAAAAATCTGATTGATTGGATATATTTAGGGGTCATTTTCTGAGCATTTAGATTTTGTACTTTAGGGACTGTTTTTATGGCACGTCAGTGTCTCCATGGTAGAGTCACACAATGTCGTGCCTCACTGCCAGGTACTTTAGCTGCTCGGTAACTGAGACGATGCCTGTTTCCATTTGCTCAGACCCTGACTTTAGTGGTTATGTGGTTTAGTGGTTTACTTGGAGTGTTTATTCACGTTTGCAATACATATATCTGACAAAGGACTTATTTCCAGAATATATAAAGAACTGCAAATCAGTAAGAAAAAGATAATCTAATAATAGAGTAGGCCAACATTTAAACAGATATTGTACAAAAGAAGATCTACAAATGGCCCATAAGCTCTTAAAAAGATGTCACCAGTATCACTAGTCATCCGGAAGCGCAAATTAAAATGACAATGAGATACCATTACACACCTAGGACAATGATTAAAATAAAAAGATTCACCATCTCCAATGTTGGTGGAAAACTAATACATTGTTTATGGAATGTAACAACCACTTTAGAAAAAGTTACTTATACAATGAAATAGAAATATGTATATACAAAAATGTCTCTATCAGTTTGTGGAAATTTTATTTATAATATCCCATAACAGGAGCCTGTTCAATGTCCAACAAGTGAATGAATAAACTGAGTTACATCCAGATGGCATGATACTACTCAATAAAAAATGACAGTAACAATTTACTTATACATACATGAATTAGCCTGAAAAACTGTTAAGTAAAATAAATCAGATACGAAATCATCCTGAATAACCCCATTTATATGACGTTTCAGAAAGGCAAAACTAAGTTGACTTAAAAAGTTAAAAAAACTTAAAAAGAGAAAACATTTCTCTTCTTTCCTTTTTTTCCTGAGCCCCTTGAGTTATCTATGCTTGGGATGCCATTACAGCTGTTCATGGCTAAGTGGCTAAAGGGGAGATACTGCCCTCTAATGGTTATTTTGGGAAATTCCGGGGAATATTTTGAATGCCAAAATCAGTGGGACCCCCCTACTGCAATGCGGTAGGTTTGTTTTTGTACCTTTGTATTTTGTGAGTAAAATTACGTGTAAGTCAAGGAATGATTAAACTTTGTTTTGATTAGAATTTTTAGCAAAGTTTCTCACTGTTTTGGAAAGTCAGGGTACAGAGAGCAAATGCTTTGGGTAGTATTTGAGTCATGGACATAACATAACCACTAAAGTCTGCATTTCTAGCTTTTGCCCTCACCCTCTGTATAGGTCCAACTACCTCTATGTTATTAAATGTATTTACACATTGAAATGCAAGTTACTATAAAATTTTCCACCTATATTATAATTAGGGCTGAATTTTTTTTTTCTTGAAATTATGTGACTGGATAGGTTACAACATTTATGATTTCATTTAGGACTGAAAGGGGGCATTGCAAAGTATTTATTATAAAAAGGAAGCATTGGTTCTAATAGTACCCAAATGAATGTGAAGCCCTCACCAACAGATTAGTGGAAACTCATCAGAGTGTGAAGAGAGGGGTGGTTTCTCAGAACCACACCGAGAAAGACCACATGTCATTGATGCCAATTTTCTTAAGTGATAGGGACTCAGTTACATGGGGGGAAGTTTATTGCAAAGCTACATGGAAATGTGAATACACGGGACACTGCGGATGTCCCACCCATTTATAGTCTTCTAGCCCTGCTCACAGTCTTGGTTGGAGTGACTGTCATATGCAGACCAGGTGGCCCCCTGACCTCTGCTGCAGATACATTAACTAGATAAGAGGTGAGCATCTCCCCAGGTCAAGCCAGTCTC